>JAUCBN010000040.1:1202500-1507500 GCA_035048815.1 Abelmoschus esculentus | reverse complement strand
TCAAATTGCAATTTAGTAATTTAAAAACAAAATTAGGAAAAAAGTAAAACTTAGAAGGGAATTCAACTATTGTATTGTTTTTATTAAATAAAGTAATGCATTAAATAATAATTTTTTATAAAAAAAAAAATAAATTGGAAATGGAACGTTTACCCTTGAAATAAAGTTAACCTTATCCATTATAGCAAAGCTGTTCTTGATTATCCAGCAACAATGGCTGCCATTTCACGCTTCCTCGCACTCTTCCTAATCTTGGGTCTGTCGACATCCGATGCCGGTTCCGTGGTGGAGACCGTCGAAGCTTTTCCTGGATCTTCCAAGCATGTATTGCTTCCACAACACCGCATAAATCTTCCCTCACCGCCTTCCCCTACTATGAATAGGGCCGTTCATCACTATGATCCAATGCCTCCACCACCAGCACCGACTTCAGCATGATCAAAGAATACTACAGTCCTCCATCTCATCTTCTTTACGTATGCAAGAAATAAGGTTTGTGTGTCTGCAATCTTGTAATAAATGAAGTAGATGCAGTTGGACATTTTGTTACAGTATTTTCAGTAAGTTCCATTGTTTTTATGTTACCACTTTCTTTCATCTTATTCTTAATTACGGGTAATAACGAATACAAGATTTTATCTAATAAACTATTAAAAAGTTATATTCGAATTATAGAAGTGCGACTGCTCGGGCACCCTTGAGGTCTATCCCGACTATCATGGTTTCATTGAACCAGAAACCCAGCGTCAAAAGCTTTGTATCTTCTTCTTCTTCCTCCTCTCAAGTCTGAAAACTTGGTTGAAAAGAATGTCATTTCTTGTGTGAATACATACATTTCATCATCAATAATTATTTTTTTCCATGTTTTACTAACATGTATTCTTTATCTATTATAATATTTGATAGTAAGGTATACTCCAACTGGCTTGAGGCAGATGAAAAAAATAATATATTTATTTTGGACTTTTCGAAAATGTTATGGGTTGGCCTGGGAAGTCTATCCTTCTTAATATCATAGGAGTAAGTAAGCATCACATTTTATGTAATCACCGACATCTCATAATCTTACTTGTTTTATGATAAAAATAATATGAATAAGAGAACGAATTTGATGTTTAGTTTTTTTTTATATTCTGTTGATCTATATAGAAATACATATTGCTTATAAATTTTAAATATATTCTATGCCTAAGATAAAAAACAAATCGTCAATCATTAATTATAGTAAAAAATTCATATAATATCATATCATTTTATTTTATAATTTATTTATTTATTACGTAAATTAAAGTTTATTAATTTAAAATAACCTTCAGAAATAAAAATTTTATAAAATATAGCTTAAAATCTTATTTAAAACTTTTTGAGACCTTTTATCATAAACTTTGTAATTGCGTTCAATCCATAAATAATAGTTAAGATTAGATCAAGCTAATCGACGGCAATTTTCATAATTTTTTTAATTTTATCTATCTGTATCCATTTTAAGAAGAACCTATGATTTAGAATTAATTAGGTTTTATAAAAAAAATTAATGGTTTTTAATCGTAGGATTAAAATAAAACTGATTAATGGAGGAAACATATTACTTGAATATAAGACCACAATATGTTTTTTAATACAAAAGAGCTTACCATGTTCTCCTTCCCAAATCTTTATCTTTTTTTAGTTTTTTTTTTATCGTTCCCTTTGATCGCTGGTCGACAATTAATTTTAGTCTTGATTGTAGATCATCGGATCTATTTCTTTTTCTTGTTTTATTTTAATAAGGATCTCTTTTTCTTTCTTTGTGACACGTTTTTCTCTGTCCTTGTGACATGTTTTTATTTTTGTTTTGGGGTTTGATTCGTCTATCTTTATGGCATGTTGTAGCATACCCTAGTGATCGGTTGTTGTTCGCACAAAGATTTAATCAATACTAGTTTTCTGATTTATTGTTTTGTCGGTGGTCACTTGGAAAGACTTATCCTCACTCGGTTGATGGTTGTTTGTCGATAAAATCAGTCCTGGGTAGCGGTACTTTTTGCACGACAGTTTAAATCGCCTACAACTCCTTCTTCCTTCACTATGCGTCTCGTGTGTAAAGAGACAAATAGATTCAGGAACCTGCTGAATTTTATTGGTATGTTTATTTCCATAGGAATTTTATTTGTCTTAGTTTTGGGTTGTAAGAATTTTTGGATTTTTTAATCCAATTATTTTGCTTCTTAATTACGTTGTAATTATAATTTTGTATGAATTTAATAAAAATTCAGTAGCATTTGTAAAAAAAAAACGTACTATTCAATGAAAGTTCGACACGTGGCAGTGGATTCTAATTTTATCTTTCCTTCTTGAAGTAATCATATTAATATAGGAATACTTTTAAAGTGGGAGTCTCTTAAGTGTTTTTATTTGTAATCCAAATTGAGATTTGGGCTTAAAATTAAGCTCCACTTGAGAGGTTTGACTCTATCAATGACATTAAATATTACATTAATGTTTGAGCTGTATTTGTCTTAAATTGGTTGGTCTAAATTTGGGCCGTGAGCAACAAGTAGTAATGTCAACTGTAGGGATAAAGATTTTTTTAATCTACTACACTGGTTATAATGATATCTGTTTAAGGGTATACAATCAATCAATTATTATATTATTGTTTAAATTCATAACCTCTAAAAACAACAATTTCCTTAATCACTGAGACAAAATTATTTGTGTGTAAAACTAAAGATTCAAGTAAGCTTTGAAAGGTTAATAAGAAAAGTGTAGATATCATTTCGTGCTAATAGTTGATTAGCTAATGGAAACTAATAATTAACAATGGACGAGTCTACGATAAGCGTCGAACATCATTGAATGGTACTAATGTTGAACACAGCTAAACATTGTTAAATTAATTAATAAAAATTAAAAATTTTAAAAGCTCAACATACAAATATTAATTATATATTGACTCTATCATATTGAGTCTTTAAGATTTTTAATTTTTATTAATTTATTTAATAATATTCAACAATATTCAATATTAATAATGTTCAACAATGTTCGACACCCGTTATAGAATTTTTTATTAATTTTTTACTTACTAATAAATCATATCTATCTAGAAATGATTAATTTGATGTTCCAATTAATGGTCTGACTTCAATTTAATTTTTTTTTTCTATTTTAAATATTTAAATTTTTATTATATCTACTAAAACAAACTCTATCCATTAATCTAGCCCAAAAAATGGTTTCAAAATAACTTTTTTTTTTCAGACCAAATCTGATTGCACAATGCTTTTGAGACATCTACCCAAGTTGCAAGTGGCATTACCCAAGTTTAGGGTTATGTTTTAGAGTACTAAGGTTCAAAACATAACCCTTATTAAATTATCAATTAAGAATTATTTAATTCATTTTATAATTAAAAATCACCACCAATATTTCAAATAATTATTTACAGTACAAATTAATTTAAAATAATTATTTAATACACAATAAATGATTTTCCACTCCTTCAATAAAATTTAAAAATTAGAACTAAACAAAAACTAAAACATTTATCACCATCTTAATTTTACTTGTAAAAACCACTCATAATAACGAATTAATTTATGTTTTTAAAATTATTTATAACAATTTATTGAGTTAGAAAATGCATTATCTTTTGTTGATTATAATGGAACAAGAACCCACAATATATTGTTCCTGTCAAGTTCCATTTTAATGGGACCAAAAAAAATAAGAATAAAATAAATAAAAAAAATTGTCGTGCCAACTTGGCCAAGTTGGACGATTATAATTGTTTGTCCCACAAACTTTAATCCGTTCATCAATCATATCCTAACATTTAAAAAGGAAAATTATCATAGAGAAAAAATAATATAATAGTATTTAATGATAATTTATTATAATATTATTTTATTTATATTTTTAAAAAATTAGGTTAGGGTTTGTTACGAATGAAGTTAAATCATGTCGAGTTTAAACTTAAAGATCAAAAATCGATTTAATTTTAATAGTGTATTTTTTTTACATATTTAAAGATAATTGTTATGATGTTATTTTATTTATTTTTTAATTAATTTTTTATTTTATTATTCTTTATTATAAATTTAGAGATGATTGTTATAAAATACCAATTAACAAAAAGAAAAGGACATGATTAATCAAAATGTTTTAGAAAAAATATTATGCATTAAACATATTAATCATATTGTTTTTATATTAATATTACTTTAATCGTCAAGTCCGATATTAAAAAAATATTTTTTATTTTAAAAATATTTAAATTTAAATAATTTTATCAATAAAATATATACTGGAGTATCTTTTATTAAAAATATCGAAAAACCTTATCTCATATAGATTTTGTGGATCAATTATTTCTTTGTTTGATCTCGGATTGAAGTTTCCTCTGTACAGATCTGATAAATAAACAATGATACGATTTCAAAACCCTAAATTACCAAAAAGGAGTAGAACTATCAGACATGATAAGAAGTTGCTCCAAGTACTCAGCTCCCAGATCCTCAAGCACAACCCGAGTCTCCTTCTTCACCTTCTTCGCCACACCTTTCTTGTTCTTCAACGAGTGCCTCTTCTTCATCGCCAGAGCAGGCGAACAACCTTCTTCGAATCCATAGTTCATTTCCTCAAGCGAGCGTACCACTTCCTCCATTGGGAAATTGAGTATAGCCATGGAACCTCGCATCGCCAGTGCAGCTCGATCATAGGCCAAAGCAGCAGCCTCGGCGGTATCAAAGGTGCCTAGCCAAACCCTCACACCTTTCCTCGTGGAGTCCCTTATTTCCGCCGCGTACTTCCCCCAAGGCCTCTTTCTAACTCCCCGGTATGCAATCTTCCCTTTCGAGCTCACTTCGTCGTCTCTGGGGTAATTTGCTTGGGATGCTTGGTTTATAACTCCCAGGAGAAGCATCTCCTGGGAGTCGTTCTCATTGAAAGGAAGGGGTTGGTTGAATGTTTCCAGTGACAGAATTTCCTGAGAAACGAAGGAAGAAGATGATTGAGAAGATGGATATTGGAAAGATGAAGAATCCATGTCTGGAAAATGGCTCAGTGTTTGTCAGTTGATAGGAGAAACATTTTCAAGGCTTAGTGAATATATATGGTGAGCTAAGGCTGGAAAAGAGGGTAAGATTAGATGAACGCAGAGTGTAGGGGCCAGGGGGGTGGGGGTTCGAACAAGTTATTATTGGGTCGTTACTAGGAGCAGAAGCGACAAAGCAATGGCGGCCAGGTCAAAAGAAAGTTTTCAACGTGACGTCAGATAGATGATCTCATCTCTTTTCCCCCACTTGGCACTAGGAGCTAAGGTGCCACGCGGACACAGTGCCTATGGAAGATACAGATAATGAAATCTTAATAGACAATAATGTCAAAACATGTTGAAAAAAATGACAAGTTTAGGGTTTTGTTTTTCTATTCTTTTGTATTAATATATTACATAAACCTTTTAGATTTTAATTATCAATTCGATCATATTTTATAAAACTTTAAAGATTATGTGAACCAAATTATTACAAAAAATATAAATATATGATTTAGATTTCGTCTAGATGTATTGGAATTTCGGGTTTATATGAAAATGAAAAATAAATATGTGTTGGATAGACAAACTGTCCCTCTCCTTCTTCAATGTCTGATCTGGTCCTGTGCATGAACCTCCATATTTTAATGAGCATTTTGTCAAAAATCGACCCTCCCAGAATTATAATTAGTTGAATTTTTTTAAATAAACTGAATTTAATACGAAAATTGACAGATTGTTACTCGATGAAGCTGATACTAAGCTCAGTAGCAACTTGCATTTCCCAGGCGGCGTAGTCAAAGATGCTTATACTATTTACTATTTACTATTTACTATTTAGAGTTCAATAAAGACTTCATACTAGATCTTAGGTTCAGTCTACAGTAATCTTATTTTAATATTAAAATATTTATACAATTAATATATAATTTTTTACCACGCTTTATTAATCAAATTAATTATCTGGATTTCTTTAATGAATAAAATAATATGAAGATATGCTGCTGCTGCTGTCCTCTTACAGGTAACAGTCTGGAGATATTTCAATCAAACATCTACAAAATATTCAATGTCTTTGGAAGTTGGAAAAGTAAAAATAATGCTCAAAATTTATGATGTAAGAAAATTGAGATAATTGGGAGTTGTGAGTTTGAATTTTTTAATTATTTTTGAATTTTACAGGTGGTTTCAATAAAAAAAAATATAATTATATAATAATATATTTAAATAAAAAAATAAAGTTACAATCTAAATACTTTGTAAGCTTTTATTTTTTTGCTATATAAATTAGAGTTAAATGATGTTTTGACCCTTGAGGTAGTATTTTATTTTTACTTTGGGATTTGAAGAAAATTTTGATTTAATTCGATATATTATTTTAAACATCGTTGTAAAAAGTAATCTTTTGTGACGTTTTAAACTAAAAAACGTCGCTAATAATTGCAACGCTGGAATTAATGATATTTATTGCAACGCTTTTTCTAACACCGGAAGGGGTTTTAGTATTTTTAAAAACGTCGCTATAAAACAAAAAAAATCTAAAAAAAAACTATTTTGTTGTAGTAATATATGAACTTTTTAACTGTAATGCGTATTAGTTAAGGATTATTATTTTATATATTGACAGTATAAAATAAAATTTCTACAATCAAGTTTATCTAAAGGTTAAAATTAATTTAAAATTTAAAAATTTAACCTTTTAAATATTTATATTTTATTTTTAATCTTAAGTTTTAACTCAATCGGATAAGAATGTAAATCAATCTTGTTGGTCCTGTGAAATACTAAATGTTCACCCCTGTCCTTATGATCTGATGATGTGTAAGTTGATGCTGTTGTATGTTTGTTTATTCTAGAAGATGAGTTGAGGCTGTCTTCCTTGACTACACGGTTTCTGGTTTCAAAGTCAAGAACCAAACACATCGTCTGCATGGGCATACATGCTGGGTGGTTATGGACGACACCACACCCAACAGCATATGAACATTGTTTCAAACATGTCGATTCAAAACTTATGACTGAAAATAAAAGACATCAGTAATGATAAGTACAAATAAGAGGAAATTAAATAAGTATTATATTAAAAACAATAAGAATATTAATACGGTGATAAAATTAGTTATTTTTTTTATCAAATTCCACTACGGATGTATTTGTAAAGTTTTAGTAGTTTAAAATACTAAAATTTAAGCTCGTAATAATAAGTATAGAAAAATTAAATTTTAAGAATATATTTATAATAATAAAATTGGGATATAAGCTTGTATATAAACATATTTTATACGTTTGATAATTTATTAATATAGAAAATAAATCTTATTTTTTTAATTTAATCTATAATCTGTCTAATTTAAACATTAATTTCTCATTTATCACTCTTCTTTTTAAACTTATAAAATATTATTGTAAAATTCTCATAAAATAGAATATGGAGACATAATTTTATTATTTGTCTTCATTTTTATTCAAAAAAATATGCCTTAAAATTTTTTATCATATTTTTCTAAAAAAAATCATCTAAACTTTATTAATCTGAAAACAAAATGAGACAAAACTAGTAGTTTAAACATTAAAGTAAAAAACATAATAAAAGTAAATATTGAGATAATCAATATATTAATCCAAAATTTAAATACTAAATAAATTAATATCGTTTAAACAGTTTTTAATATGAAGATATTATATATATCCTGTTTCTGAAATGTTAATCCAATATTTCTCTCTTGTTGATCCTTCATTGTCTGATCCCACCGTCCTTTACAATCTATACGTCCAGTCCCGCAAGTATCTGGCTGCCTCTTTCTTGTCCTTATACGACTATTTAGTAATATTACCTATAAAATAGACTGCACTCAATTTCAAATTAGTTACACAGTTACTTGGGATTTGATGGACGGTAACGGGTGAGATTGGATCAGATTTTTGACTATTTCAACTCGAAAATTAAATATTTGTTTTGATCTTGATTTGATACGATCTTAATATATATATATATATTTTATTCAATCCGAAATAATAAAATTTGTAATCTGATCTTGAATCGACTTTGATTTATTAATAAAAAATTTGATTAAACTCGACACAACTCAAGAAAAAATTAATAAAAATATTATATATTATATATAAAATATATAAATATATCTTATCGGGAAATTTCTACCCTAAATCTAACCCGATTTGACACAATTTTAATAATAATCTAATACAATCCGAATCTAAACCTAATTTTTAAAATAAAACCCATTTTTATCAAATCGGGTCGGACCGAAACCCGACAAAAACGAATTAAATTATCATCCTAGATCACCCGCTGATATGGTCGTTTCAATTTTCATTTTAAAACATTAATTAAAATGATTTTTTAATTTTTTAATGTAATTATAAAATAATATTTTTTTAATTTTTTAATAACAACATATATAATATTTAAACCTAAATTACTTAAATAAAATATATTATCTTTATCATTAAGAACATTTCTCGTATTCATTAAAGTTAAGCTTAATCCAAGTTGATTGTGACTTAACATTTATGATAAACTAACTACTTTATAAGATATTTTAAATAATTCCGGTGGGGATGGGGAAGGATATAATAGTAATCTGATTAGGGATTGGATTCGACCATGTTGAATTCGTAGTTTTATTGGTTTTTTGGTTCAACTTTATTTTGATGTGGATTGGGCCTTGTGAAGGTCAATAGTTTTTTATATCCGGCTCGTCGGTAAGATTTTAATATTTATTATTAAAAAATAAAATATTTTTATTAACAATTTTATATTTAAAAGTTTTAATTAATAGTAGTATATAATTTAGTAGAATTGTTGAAAAATAATAAATGATGTATGTTTTAGTCTCTTTTTATATTATAGTTGAAGTTAATATTTTGATAATAGTTTAATGGTTCAATGTTATACATTTTTTTTTAAATATCATCTTTATATTTGATCCAACAAAAGATACATTTTTATAAAAATATATCAATAATTATATATGTATTCATTCATATTCAACTCAATAAAAATGACCTGGAGATTTAGCTAACTTAACTTGAAAACTAATTCAACTAATATTGACACGATCTGGAACATATTGATATGATATTAACATGAATTAAAATTCAATTGATCTGATATAGATTCGATTCAAAAATTAACTTATCTTATATTGACACGACTTAAAATTCTGATTTGATATTGATCTGACCTAGAACTAATTGATTCATTATTAACACGACATAAAACTCAATCAATCTGATATTGTCATGACCCTAAACTAATCTCTACCTAACTTATCATAGATCAAACTAAAACTAAAACTAAAACTAAATCTAAACTAAATTTTATTTTACTCGAATCAAACCTAAATCTAATACAATTTAAACTCAAAATGATCAGATTCTAATTAACTCAACCTAAAACTATACCGATAACCTAACTGCACATTGGTAAATAAAATATTATTATACTTAATAGCTCCCTAAATCTTTGACATAAAGAAAACACTTTAAATTTGAACTTCAAATTAATATTATATGATTCTATGTTTTAACTCAAACTAAACGTAGAATTCATATAGTTAAACATATTGCTATAATTAACTTCGATATTGTCAAAGATTTACAAATTCAAAAACAATTCTCCAAAAAGAACATGAAAATGAAAGAATAAAGGGACATGGATTTGATTAGATTGGACATGTAATTATTTTTCAAAAGTTATATAAATATATTCGAGTTTAAATCTCAATATCTATATCTAATTTTTATTCGATACAAAATGAATACATAAAAATGTGAGTAGTTAACCTAGTTATTCACCAATGAGTTGCAGTCTCAGATATACTTAGAAGTTCCTCCAAATAATCAGATCCCAAATCCTCAAACACAATCACGTTATCCATTCTCTTCCCTTCCTTGATCTTCTTCTTCTTCTCCGATCGCCTGCCCTTCATGGAATACCTTCTTTTCATGGTCAACACAGGCGAACACCCTTCTTCAAACCCATAGTTCATTTCTTGAAGGGACTTGTACACTTGATCAATAGGGAAATTGAGTATCGCCATGGGACCTCGCATTGCCAATGCAGCTTGGTCATAGGCCAAAGCAGCAGCCTCAGCAGTGTCAAAGGTTCCAATCCAAACTCTCTCACCATTCCTCGTCGAATCCCTTATCTCGGCCGCGTATTTCCCCCACGGCCTCTTCCTCACGCCTCGGTACGAAACCTCTTTCCATTCCGCTTCATGCTCGTCTCGAAAACTATCGACCAATGTGGCATCGACAGAGTTCTCAGCGGGGACTTGATTTAAAACACCGAATAGAAACATTTCTTGGGAATCGTTTTCGTTGAAAGGAAGGTCTGGTGTGAAGTTCTCTTGAGAAACATAGGAAGAAGATGATTCTGGAGAGAAATGGTGATTCGGGTATTGAAAGAATGCAGAATCCATGTAAAATCAAGTCGAATCCGATGGAGCTATGGGGATGAAGCTAATCTGTTTTTTTTGAAGGATAGGGTTATTTATAGTGTAAAGAACAACATTAAAGGCGTCAAAGATGATTGTTTTGGTCGTTAATGGAGCTCAAATGGACGTTGTTGATGTGCACGAGTGGGTCAAAGGGAGAGCTGGTGGGGCATGGCAGCCATGTCACTTTAAAAACTTATTCCAACATCACCTTCATGACTTCACTTATATTATGTATTCCCTATAAACCTATTATGCTGAGACCTGTAAATAACAATGGTGTTTCAGAAAAATGACTGTTTTTTAACATTTTTTAATCGGCTGCGATCGTTACAGTAGTAATTATTTTAAAGTATACTCTCAATCATTATACTGTAATACTGGTGTTCAAATTCATGTCATGACTTTTAAGAACAATAACAATTCCCTTAACCACTAAAGTAAGATAGTTCATGTTATTTTTTTAACAATTACTATCTAGGGGACGTAACGAGAAATTTATTTCTAATAAGTATAGATCCTACAACATAGAATAAATAGAGTGTACGTGTCAACCAAGAATATTTAATTATACGAGCATCCTTAATCATCAGGCCAATTATTAGATTTTTTATTTTAAATTTTTCTTTGAATAATCTAAAGATGATTATAAAATAATACCTGATCATACATATTCTTAACCCAATGCACCCATACCTGATCATAAAGTGATTGAATTTTCTTATTCTAAATCATTTAAATCCACACTCTACGGTCTATGTATATATCTTTGAAGATATACCACTTGTTTAAATGTTTTCTACACTATTATTTTGACCAAGTCATTGGTCATTGGATTATACATATTTTTATACCTTATGCTTGAAATCTTGGAAACATATTTAATAACTTTGTCCTACAAATGGAAAGGGTATGTATAAAAAAATATTATCTTGTAATATTGCACGAGTGGGGGTGTTGGATTTTAGACAATATTCAAAGAGGTCCTTGTTACAGGATTGATGCAGCTGTCTTTATTGTATATTATTTTAAGAATACTTTTTGTGAATTTATAAAATATCAAAATATTAATGTTATTTTGTACGTTTGTTTTATGGCTCATAAAAAATAATCTTTTTGAGGTTCATGACTATTCTTTTATTGATATTATCTCTATGTTAAAAGTTAAATAATCTTTTAAATAATAATAGTATATTTTACCACTATATATAATACTCGTTCATTATTGAAATATTGTTCTAAAAATAATATTATTATATAAAAGGGCAAATATTGAAATTTTAACTTTAAAATAGTGTTTTTAATTATTTATTTTTAATTTATTAATTACTTAATTTGGATGGATATTATAAAAGTCTAGTATAAAAGACGACTCTTTTAATTTTGTTTAATTAATCTAATATCTTATCCTACTAGAGTAATGGGTTATTAATTTTTACCGGCACTAGTAATTCATGAATTTTTTTATAACATGATAACTCCATCAACCAACTAAACATTTTAAAATCTTATTTTATTGACTAATAAATCAATTAATCAAAAACGTTAATTTTGATATTTGAGGCCGAACTAATCTCTTGAATTAATGATATGTTATAGAATAAAATTTAGATTAACATGGCATGAAGTTTTTGTTTACACAGTAACTATGATATTAATCCATACTTAATTTGCGCCGCCTCTTCCCATTTTTGACGAGACACATTCTAAGAATGTTTTAATAACCATATTTTAATCCAAAACGACATAACAATAACACGTGTATACATCACAGTTTAACTGAATCATTAAAGAATTGAAAAGTAATTATTGGAAGGGGAGGTGTCTATTTTCGATAAAAAAAAATTTATACTTTAATCTTAAATTTTAAATCATAAAAAATATAATATTTTTAAATTTTAACGTTAAATTTAAAATTTTTATTTTTAATGTAAAAATATAAATAAAATCGTTAAGAAAGATGAATGATTTTTATTTTTCGAAAGGTGCATGAATCTTAATTTTGCATATAAATACATAAAGGAAGGTTTAGGGTTTTCTTTTCGTACAAAAGCCTTCAACCATGATAATAATTTTTTACTTTATATTTTGTCACGTTTATTTCATTTATGTAAGTGGATATATGTTGCTTTATAAAGTCCCTGCAACTTGCCATTTTTATAGTCTAATCTTATTGTAATTTACAGTCTTGTTGTCCCACAGTCAAAATTTATTAGGCAGATTGAACCCCAAATATGAACCTTAAAAAGTTGTCTGAAAAGGATATAATTCTTCTATTATGATTCATCTCCCATGCCTAGGCAATGCAACTTTAACAATTTATGAAACGATGAATGGTTCAGTTTTGAAATTATAAATACAATGTTTCCATTAATTTAATATGAAAAAATAGTAATATGACCAAAACTTGTTCTTGGTCTGAGAATTTTGCAACTCTCTGCCTACAGTTTGATGGCTTTAATTGGTGTAGATCTTACTGTTTAAGACAGTTGGTATTGGAAAATTAAGACAAAACAGCTCAGGATTTATGTAGGAAATTTATCAGCAACAACAGGGTTTTCAAAGCTCAGCGTATAATCTAACTTGCTGACTCGAAACCAACTCTATCGTCTAGGCCAGTCCTCCAAGGTGACTAGTATTTGCCCCTTGGTTGCATCAGGAAATGACTTCCTCCGAAACTCCGACGATCATGGTTTCCCCTGATTGGATTTCTTCCCGGATTCTCAAAATCTGGTCGAAAGCCATCGTTAGAAGCTGAAGATATGGCAACTTTCTGGCAGTGGCATCACCTTTACCACCAGCACTAACATCCTTACAACCTCCCTCGACTCCAAACAGGAAAATCGAAAGGAAAAAAGAAAAGCAACTGGAAATATTCTCATGAAACTACTGGACTCTGCAGATTATATAGAATTTACGAAGAAAACGGTATGCGTATATGTTCCCGAAGGATATGTATAACCAATGCCAATTGCCAACATCTGAAATATTAATAAAAGCTTTGCAGCAGTACTGAGCGCCATACCTCTCCTGCCCGGCTGCCACTACATTGAGAACATGTGGGGTAAAACTTTGACCTGCAGTGCCTGTATCAACTAGAGGGAGGGAAGAGAGACTTCAGGGTCGAATGAGAGGGCAAATGCTATAGAAGCAAACAATAACTCGACCAACTTCAGCTGAAAGTAAAACAATTAATTACGAAAACGAGCTAATTAGACAACAAAAAAGCATACACCTCACCTGTGTTCATCTACGATTGTAGTTATGAAACCAAAGCTACTCAGAACCATGAGGACAACAAAAAGTTGCACAAATTCCAAATTTTGACAACAAAAGCAAGAATGGGATATATGAACAATTCAACTACAAAAAACACAATGTATGGCGGGGAGGGGGTCGTTTAAAAACAACCAAAGGCAATGGATCATGAAAGAAAGCACCAAAAACCTTCTCAGATTAAGCAAATTTAGATTGTTCATACGAAATGTACCCAGAACGTTCTCAATTTCACAAATTAGCAACACAACACTCAAAACCATCAAATTCGTGACTATGGAACTAAAGTAAAGATTTATATATATATATATATATATATATATATATATATATATATTCAGAAATCTAACCAAAGCATAAAAATATCACATGCCATGCACAAAATCCTCACACTCCCATTAAAAAAATGAAACAAAAGTGTCTCAATTTTCACAAAAAAATGAGCACCAAACGAGAAATACTTTCTTAAAAAGCCCCATGGAACCAATATATATATATATATACACACACGATGGTTTCCAAAACAATGCACGAAAACTCTCTCGTTTTTCAATAACTTTGCAGTAGAACCCCACAATACCATGAAATTCACGAAAGAATATCCAAAAGTAAAAAGCTTTTTTTTTTCAATGAACACACACCTAAAGCAACCAACTGAGACTTCTTAGAAGAACCAGAAAGCGAAGCAGTGGCGCCACCAAGAGCCAGATGCTGCTGTTCCCTCGATTCCTTCGAGCTCAACGATACCGTTTTCTTAGCCGACATGGCCTGTTCCGGGGTTCCATACTTCCTTGGTCTCCATCTCTTCCTCGTCGCAGAATCCAATGGAATGAGGGTACAACATGGGGTGGGACTCCCCGCTCTATGGAGCAGATGCCCATTGGTCGGTGACTGAGTGGTGGAGGTGTTGTCGGTGGTGAAGTAGTGTTCCTGATGATGGGTTTCATTGGATTGGGCTCCATTGGTATTTTCAGTTTACCAATTATGTTTGGGCAGGCCACCAATGGACATCAAATTAAGTAATAAAGAATTCAACAACATCAAACCAAGTCTCCCATTCTTGTCCTCCTTAGGCCCATTCACCTCCTAAGGCTAGTTACTTTCTTACACCTGCAAACAACAAATTAAAATGCTAAGAAAGTCTTTAAATATTGGGAACAATTCATCTTAGGATATTTACCATAAAGTGGGAATATTGCACTTTTAGGTTCCTTTTAATCATTCAAACACTTTGGACATTTATTGTTTTATGTAATTAATTTTATGATTCTTTTCTTCATGCTAGTAGTTTCAGACACAAGAACACTCATCCTGATGTGAATATGGGTTTGTTGCCAGATATGTAAGATAAACATTTCCTTCTCAATTTGCAAAATTATACCTTTAAAACTTTTAACAAATGTTTTTTGATCCAGATGTTGAACTCTTCAGCTTCATCTGTCATAATGCTTTGTATTTTTTAATCACTGTACAGACACAACTTCTGTACTTTTAGACCAATTCACGTGGTTTTTCTCTGTGTCGAATAAAAAACCCACGTGATTATATTTACTATTAATTTTGAAGTCCAAATTAGACTCCATGAAGCTTCAACGAGCTACTTTAGTCAGACTTATATTGTGGAAAATTAAGACTTCAAATCATGCAACGTGACTTTCAGGTTCAGTCATTAACTTCTAGAACAGATTCTTGATTTTGAAAATGATGGAGCAAATAGGGAAGATGGGTTGATTTTGAAAAATAGAATAAACATATCAAAATGCACTTTCCCAGTCAAATATGACGACAACAACAACTAGTCTTGTAGTAACACGACAACTAAGTATCTCATCTGAAACAAACGTACGACACTAAAAAGTCAAACAAACCAACTGAATTTATTCAATTTTATAATTTACCCCATTTGGTCCACTTAGACTAGTTAAATTCATGTTTCTTATAGTTTTCGTATTAATCTTGTATCCGTCAGTTAGTTTGTTTCTTCAAAATTTTGAAGGTGTGGCTTATATTGTTGAGCAGACAAGTTGGAAAAGCAAAAGCAAAAGAAAATTTTCCCACTCACCAAACAGTCATTTTCTTTCTTTAGTCAATTTTGACACTTCCTAGGTTGGTCTTTTTCTTACAGAAACCTTTGCCTATTTAAAGACAGCATTTTGAAGTAACCAAACCAAAACCAGATCATGGGGAAACATAGAGGTGATCATTGTGATCAAACCAAACTAAACATGAAACCAAAGAAAACCCCCATCAAAATCAAATACATTTCGAGTCCGATGATGGTTAAAGCAAGCAATGAAGCTGAGTTTCGGGCGATTGTTCAACAACTTACTGGCCAAAGTTCTGATATCCGAGAGCCTTGCACCATGACTGGAGAAGCAAATCAAGTTCCTAATTTTCAAGTCGACGATTCGACGGAGGCATTGCCGTGTGATATGTCTTCAATGGAATTGTTGGATGAAAGCTTTGTTTGGAGAGATGTTGCAGAGAATTTGTTTGGATTTCAATCTCCTTCCATTTTTGTATGATTTATGATTACGAGTCCAGTTAAGTCGAATCAAGCTCAAGCTGTAGGAAGTTGGAGGTTAAGTCGTTCAGCTAAACGAACAGATGTTGGTACTAATACTATAACTAGAATTTCTGCAGGATGATACAGAGTTTTATACTGAATAAATATATATTATGATATCCGATAAAGTTGGAATTTCAGTATTTGTAACTCTTTTCTCTATTCCGATTTCCGACCTGCATTTGCCAAAAAGAGATGGAAATCAAGCTAAATTACTAACAATTAAAACTTCCAATGATACTTTGTTCTGCGTATGTTGACTGCAAATTGAAACACAAATCAGGAACCATGAAAATCCTTTGAATTTACATGTTATATTATCATCTTTCTTTCGATCTCGATAAGGAACTCTCAAGTCCGATCATCAGCTGTTTTTAAGTAAAAGGTTTCACCCGTTTCATCATACTGACATTTGGACCTCCCTCCACTGTCTTCAGGTGACCTGAAGACACTCCCGATATCTAGCTTGCTGCCACCACCGTGCAAGCCTTCTCCGGAAGAGACGCACACAAAATCCGGAAACCCTGGGGTCCCGAGTGCTCCACTGCTGCCTGCAGTGCTAGATTCTATTTGCAGTATGAATGTACAAGTTGAGTTGAATCAGGTTCTATGAATGGATCATTAATTTTCCCAAGGATCATCTCGCCTCGTCACCAGACCCATGAAAGTTCCATTTTCGTGGATCGGATAAAAAAAAAACGGCCTACAGTCGACCCTAAACCGAAAAATCTAATCAAATGGTTTTTTACAAAAGATTAAATTGAGTGACAGAAAATATAACTTTTCATAATTGAGTAAATCAAATATAATTTTATCTATAATTGAGCGATTTTTGTTGTAGTTTACCGAACAATTACTAAGTTGCTTAATACCTTACTTGAGCAGATTTAAACGATAACTAAAAGTTTGAACTTTAAATTATGTACTCGGATCTCACTAAATTTGTATGTTTTTTTTAAGTTGTTGAATAATTTCCAAACTAAATTTTAGTTAATGATACTAACCTGGCTTTAAAAAGAGATCATCTGGTGTTAGAACTGTATATTGTGTTAAAACAACCATGTCATTTAAACTAGGAACTTAGACTCCTCAACTAAAACATCACTATCTATGTAATAATCACTTCAAATATTAAAATACACAGTGTCGTGAAACATTAACCATATCAATATTTGACTCAGTTCACCGACGATCACGTGTTAATTATTCATATATTTTACGGATTATAACCAGTGATCATGTACGTTGACTCGTATAATATCATTTAATGAAAACTCAATCTAAATATTATTTTCTTAGACGTTCAATCATAATATTAAAATAATTTTCATTCAATACATATCTAAATTATTATAAATAATCATACAATAGAAAGAAACGACACTATCTCTCTTAAAAACCACAACACCAAACCTCTAAGATCACAATAAGCGACTTTTACTATCAATTTTTAATTTTTTACCTACCTTCATCATTTACAATGGTCGTTCACTTTACTGATCGATAATAGTTTTCTTTTATATAACGATTTAGATTTTGAGATAATCGGTTTTCATTTTATAATTTCATTCTTTAAAAATGAAATTTAGGCATGGACAGTGATTCAATATATTTTTATTTTATAATTTCAATTGAGTTATTCTTTAAAAATGTGCCTAAATTTTTATATTTTGTAGTGAATCACTGTCCATGCCTCATAATCCATGGTACCGTCCATTGAGAAATGAAACTATTGGTTTTTTTTTTTCTATCATCGATTTTTTTTCGTATATATATATAATTAAAATAATTTATTTTTAAATATTTATATTTTTTCTTTTCAATTCTAAATCTTAATTTTGTCCCTACACTTAAAAATTTTAATTATTTTACATATCATTAAATGGGTTAAATATATTTTATTTAAAAATCTAAAATCAAAATATATTCATAACTCTTTTAGATACTAATATGTAAATTATTTTCATCCTCCTTGACCGTCCCTATTACCTATAAAGAGTCGTACTATATCTATGACTTTGCTTTGGGTAAGAAAAGGTATACGTAAAGGTGAAACAAAGACCATTCAACTTCATTTAATTTATTTACCGAGTATAAAAGAAATTTAAAAAAAAAACTCTAAAAATAAATGAAATATTTTAATACATAATATGTAGATTTTAATTTATATAAATATGATAATTTTAGAGTTTGAAGGTCTTATTTAGAATTAAATATTTTAATTTTTGGGATTTATATTTAAAATAAATAAGTTATGTAAAAAAATATTTTTATACTTGAATAGAGTTGACAACGAGTTTAACTTGAGTCTGGATAATCTTGACTCAACTTAAAAATAGTATTAATGGGTTTGGGTCGAAGCTCGTTGAACTTAAAATTTTAAGTTTAAATTTGAAATAGATAATTTAAAGTCGACTTAATTTAATTTGGTTAAAAATATATTTGTTGCTTTCTTTAAATTATTTTTAAATATTTTATTAAAATATTGAAAATTAATATATAAAAATATAGTTTAAAAAATATAATATTTATTTTAAAATCTACAAGTAATAATGATTATATTTAATTAATGTATTATTTATGATCACCATCTTTAATGTGTTGTTATTTTTTATTATTAATATGATGTGGATGTACACGAAAGTATTTATTATAAGTAATTAGAGTGACCACCTTCCCTCCTTTTTCTACCAAACCAAACCAAACCAAACATCCATAATTCCCTCCTACTTTCTCATCTTCAATTCAAATAGCTAACACTTTATCAACTTTTTCCCACCTTCCAAACAGTGTCTATTTACTTTCAAAAGTATTTTAAAATCATAAAAAAAGAGAAATTAAATTGAATAAATGGCTACATATTTCATATTTAAACTTAAAAATGTATAAACCCTTTTCAAACATAAAACCTAAAAAGATCAAATAAAACTATTTTTTTATTATTATTTCGGTTTCAAGGTGTAACCCTAATTAATTACAAATGTTACGCACTTAATTTTAGTGGGTGAGTCTTCTAATAAAAATTTTCTTTATACATAATGTATTAAACATAAAATCTACCATAAACAGACCTACTTACTGCTTGAACCAACCCTATTAACGAACAATAACAACACATGCACAGTAATTAATTAACTAATTTACATTATTAATGTACTACAATCTTATTATTCTATTTTACCTAAAGAACTGGTGTAGCTTTTGTTAACAAGTTTGTAATTAATGAGTGCAAATAATTAATTATTCAATATATTACTAACAATATTCTTAAATTGCATGGGTAGGTTTCTTTAATGAAAATATTTAATGAAAATTTGGTATCACTTGTGTATAAGAATAAAAGTTAAATTAACATAATATTTTTTTCTTGTAATGATAAAGGATTGAGATTGTTTAAAGATCGAATCCGAAATCATATTAATTAAAATTTTAATAATAAATTAAAGATATTATTTTATTTAATTGTAGAGTTAACTCTTCGAATTCAGTTAAAGAATTGAACTAATAAAAGAAAATTAACAATATAATGTTATGAACGGGTTAGTTTGTAATTAATAATAACAAACAATTGAAAGGTTCTACAACCTCATAAATTGAAAATATCCCCTTTTTTTTTAAAAAAAAATATTTTCATGGAAGAAATGTATTGAAATAATTGCCAAATATTATTAATGGTAATAATTGATAAATAAAAAACCAAGAAAATAAAAAAAAAACACTAGGATAGTGTAAATATATAGATATTGTATTATTTCATACATTATCATCAAATTAGATTATAATTATAAAAAATTTAAAATTAAATTAAGCTATCTTGATATAATACCATTTTAATATACATTAGCATCCATTTTTTAAAATTGGAATCGAAAAAAAAAATAATAATATTAGTGAGAAAAAAATGGAAAATAACACAGTTTCAAAGCTTGTCCTGAGAACTATATAAAAAAGAAAAGACTTTTGTCTGCTACTAAGACACCAAAATACAGAGCCAAAGAAACTGTAAAGGAAAGAAAATAAGAAGAGAGGAGAAAAGGGTTTCAAGATCTTATCAGATCAAGCTAGAAAAAACTGTAAGCTATATGTTATTTGTGTCAAAGTTCTTATCTTTTCTTTCTGTTTTGGGATTTTGGTCTTAAAATGAGCAATGCGGTTCATCTGTTTAACTGATTTACCAATTTTATGTTTTTTAAGGTTATGTGTTTGTTCTATGTGAATGTTTGCCAGGAAATGAAGAGTTTTTGGTAAATTTCTGGTTTTTTATTTATCCTTCTGGGATTTGATCTATTCTGGGTTTTCTCAGTTTGGTCTCAAAGTTAAATCTAAAGTCTTTCATTTTATATAGATTTTAATCACTTGATGTGCTTGTTGTAAGCTTCCCTTCAAGAGGAGACAAAGTTGAATAACACTGAATGTAGAACAATTTTTATTCAATCTTGATTAGGATGCATGTTTTTGCTTAGATATGAAGTTTAGATTTCAGATCATGATGGGATCTACTTGAGGGTCGATTTTATGTGATATTTTGGGTTTTCGGTCTGTGGATTATATGTGAAACTTGTTTCAAATCTCTTGTAACCATGTAGTACCTGACGTTGTTAGTGTAGTTCTTGTTTTCGAGCCAAAGAAATTCCGATTTCAGGTTGTTCTGATGCTCAACTTGTTTCGAATGCAGTGTAATGGGGAGGGAACTCACAGATGCCGACACAGACAACAAACCAAATGGCGTGGTGAAATCAAATGGTAATCCGAGAGTTTCAAAAGGCAAGGAGTCAAATGGCTATGTGGTCAAGGAATGCACCGCAAAAAACTCAGTCGTCAAGAATGGTCATGAGAAGCAAGAACTGCTGTGTGTTAAAAACACTGATTTTGGTATTGACATCCCTGAAGAGAGAAATGAAAAGGCTGAAGATCACAAGTCCATGGACAACAAGTTTGGCACGACTGCATCGACATTGATTGGTGCAAATGTCGACTCTACACTCTCCCCTACTTCTACAAAGGGTTCAGAGGTATCTCCAATACTTGAGTAAGAGTGAATTATTGTGGTCTAGTGAATACAATATGGACCTCTGGTTGATTTTAACTTAAATCCAAATTATTTGATATTTAGTTCGGTTTTTGACACTTGATTTGCCAATTTTCTACATAAGAAGTCTGACCTGTAAGAAAGTGATATGCACTCATTTCTTCAGGTGCAGTTGGAGATTTCCATATGTGGTAATAGTGAATTTTCTGATAGGGAATTTTGATATGTTGAAATGATTCTGTTGATGTTTTGCTTTTAATGCCTGCTTCATGGCCGGTTTCCCTTCGTTTGTCTAAATCAGTGTAATTGTTTGGTTTCAGACCATTAGTGCTACATATTTGCTGATATAAGCAAGGTGACACTCTTTTTTATTTTGCCATTTCTTTCAGTCATACTCTCCGATGACCCCTTCAATGTCAAGGAAGCCATTGCAACCATATGGCAGGAAGATTCCTGATGAAGAAGATAATTGGTCCATCACTTCTTCATATCCTTTTATTTGGTGTTATGACATGGTACTATCAACTTGTTAGTAGCAGTTTTTACTTATTTATTGAGGGACTTCCCTACCCGAATTCGATTACCATATTTCTTCCTTAGCTGTATCTAGTACGGCTGCATCTGTTCGAACTGCTAGGTCGAGGGTAACTATTGGATCTGCTCCAAGTTTTAGAAGTGCTGAACGAGCTGAGAAACGGAGGGAGGTACATTCTTAGACCTTAGTCATACTCTATTTGATACTTCTTTTTTCAGTTTTCGATTTTTCCATATTCCATTTTCCAAGCTATCCAAATTATGTTCCTTGGTGAATCCAGTTTTACCAAAAGTTAGAGGAAAAACACCGAGCTTTGGAGGCAGAGAGAAGCCAGTGCGAGGCCCGGACCAAGGTACGTGTCATTCAGAATATCACTTATACATATGCTCAACTCGGTTATATTTAACAAAAGTGGGCCTCCTTGCCTTCTTGCAGGAAGAGCAAGAAGCAGCACTTAAACAGCTTAGAAAGAGCATGGTTGTCAAAGCAAACCCAATTCCTGATTTCTACTATGAAGGACCTCCAAGAAAGGTTGAACTGAAGAAGGTATTCCCGGTCGATCCTTTCTCCCTGTTTTTCTCGAGTCTTCGAAGTTGCAAGTTGGGAAAACCTTTTCTTGATCTATGTTACTTAGACTTGAGTATGTGACGTATGAATATCTTCAATGTTCATGGAGGATCCTTTAAGATCACATTTCTACGCTCATATTCGAACATGCATCAAATATACCCGTTTGGCTATATATGTTTCATGCAGTTTTTGTGTATAACAGAACATTTCCTTCTTGCTTTTATTTCATTTCAGCTGCCATTGACTCGGCCAAAGTCACCAAATTTTACCCGGAGAAAGAGTTGTGGCGATGCTGTCCGCCCATCTCAGGATGAAAAAGCAAAAGCTTGCTGCCGGACTCAACGTCACAGTTTAGGTAACCATACTGACCGATCCCCTACTGCAAACGAATTCAAAAGTAATGGCCGGGTTGGTGGACAGAACGGTAACGTAGCTGGCAAGGCTAAAGATCGATCAAAACAAGTCAAAGAAGCGACAAAATCCGCTCCAACTAAAATCACTGAGGCGAGTAACGCTAACATCACAGTTCAATCATGAACATCTAGTTTTTCTTTTACTAAATACTAACTCTTAAGCTGGGAAATGGACTTGAATTTCTGTACTGTGATTCCCTATGGATGTTATGGAACTGAATAGAACTTAGCTTGTTTCACTTTTAGCATCTACAACTTGTTTCTACAATGGCTTGCATTGATGTGAATTGTATATGTTATAAAGACTCGTTTACTCTTAATAATTATAAAAAACATCTAAATAATTTAAAATTAATTTATTTTAGTCATAGGTATTTAATTGTATTTTTTTTAAAAATTTAAATGTCATGTCGTTCGATATAATATGTTTCAATAACCAATTTACATATATACTTTCCTCCACCTGATTTGATTGTCGGTTGTTACGATTAAAATCTTGATTAAGGAAATGATTATAACTTATAAGGAAAATTAGGTGGGGAGGATTTGTCACGAGGACACAAAATTGGTGGTGGGGTGGGGGCGGAGAACGATCAGTTTTATAAGCTGGCGGATGGGATGGAGGAGACACCGGTTACCAGCCACACAGCCCACAGGAGGAGAAAAAAGGTTCGTAAATCATGTCACCCACGGGATGTGTTCGAGTTAGGATCATATACAAGATCTTATATTATAATAATGAATATATAAAATTTTAAGGGTTTAAAATAGATTTTTAATACAAATTTTTTTAAAATTATACACGGAATTTTGATTTTTAAAAGACAATCGCCTCTTTTAGTATTTTATATGTTCATTTGTGGTCAAAGATAAAGTTAAAATCAAATTTTAGGAAGGACAAAATAAATAAAAAATGTTTGATCGAGTTGTGTCAAAAATTTAAATTATTTAAGATAAAAACGTAAATATTTCCACCCTTTCAACCCATGGAGAGCCAAGTTACTTTTTCCATCATGAAAAAAAAAAAAGATAAAAATGGAGGGCCAGGGATAGTACTTCAAATCAAAGGGATAACCCACTTTAAGTATTTGTTAAATCAAAATTCATTTTTTCTTAAATTTTGTAGTAAACATTTATTAAGTTTTTATAATAAATTTTATTTTTTATTCTTCTTTTCATTTTTAATGTTCTATCTCGATTAATTTGGATAACCCACTTTAGTTTTAGTTTTGGTGAGTGAATCTCCCAATAAAAATTTTCTGCTTGCATAATGTCCCGAAACCGAGACTTACTTAAACAAAATTACGTTGTTTACTAATTAGACCAACTTGTTGATAATAATTCCAATTATTTTGATCACAATAAAAAACACGTATACTTATTGAGCTATTTTTAAGTAAAATTATAGTTTTGGTTCATCTTGTGTTTAAATTTAAAATAAATTTATCGTCTACTTCTATAACGTTATTAACTAATATTAGTTAGTCCGAATAATTAATATTAATAATTTCGAATACATACATGAGTTTTTTTCTCTCTTAAAAATGTGAATTTCAACTCAGCATATTGACATAAAAATTTGGTTTAAGAGTAAGATTTTTATTTTTTTTAAAAAAATCATATCAATATTTTTCTCAGAATATATAGTTAATGGTATTAACAATTTGAACTATTTATAAATATAGAGGCTAAACTATGTCAAATTAAAGTATATTGTCTAAATTCCAAATTCAAACATAATAGAGGGACCAAAACCATAATTTTTGAACTTTTAAAATTATTTTAGCCTTTTAATTATTTTGTAATTTGCAAACAATGTCCTTTACCATAACATTCCCATCTATAAAGATAGCATTGAATTTCCTAAGGCATGCACATGTTCTTTCTCCTTTCAGCTCTATAATTATACTGAAAAACACAGAAGAATCAAGGTATGGCATCTGAGAAAGATCTCAACCTCGAGGCGACTGAACTCCGACTAGGTTTACCGGGCACTTCCGGTGAGTCAGCTAAGAAACAAACGTTGGCAACTCCCTGGAACCACAAAAGAGCCTTACCCCAAGGATACAAGACTAGTAATATCGTCACAACTTTAGAAAAATGTGACCAAGAAACTGCTCCACACAACAAGTAAGCAAAATCTTTTTTCTCTGATCTAAAACGAAAGATTCCACTCTCTTTCTTGTTCATTGGTTATTAGATAGTAATTATAATAATATTGCAGGGAACAAGTTGTAGGGTGGCCACCTATCAGAGCTTACAGAAAAAACAGCCTGCAGGCCAAGAAAAATGAGGCTGAAATTAGTGGGATTTATGTGAAAGTCAGCATGGATGGGGCTCCTTATCTTAGAAAGATAGATTTGAAGGTGTTCAAAGGGTACTCAGAATTGCTTAAGGCCTTGGAAGACATGTTCAAGTTCAAAGTTGGTAAGCATAATTTTAAAAAAAATGTATATATATGTGGTAAATATCAAACTTCTTTTAAGGAATTTGTCTGTTTTTTTCATTACCAGGTGAATATTTGGAGAGGGAAGGATATAATGGATCAGAATTTGTTCCTACTTATGAAGATAAAGATGGTGATTGGATGTTGGTTGGAGATGTGCCATGGGAGTAAGTTCTTTTCTTCCTTTTCTCTATTTGTGTGGATTGCGGATATCGAAATTCGAATCGTGTAAATTTGATTAATTTTCTTATTTGGAATACAGAATGTTCATCAGTTGTTGCAAAAGGCTGAGGATCATGAAAGGATCAGAAGTAAGAGGCTTGGGTTGTGTAGTATGAAAATATGGAAACAAGAACTCATGTGAAGAAAGAAGACCAAGCCCTTAACTTAGGCTATCCAAAGAAGAAACTTGGAAGATAGATCCTATGATTTTTTTCTCAGGCATAACCAAGAAAAGGAAGAAAAAGAGAATATATTTTCATGTATAGTTTGCCTTGTTTTTTTTTTATTTTTTTATTTATTAATTTCCTTATGGTATGGTATCTGTACAAAAGGAAAACATGTGAAGTTCATAACAAGGTTTTCCTCTTTTTTCTTGTACATTATGAATCAAATCCCCATTTTCATGTAATTCTTCTTTCTTTTCCTGTTCGAATCAGTTTTCGAATTTAGTTTTCTTCTCATCCACACATTTTATACGAGCAACACTTAAGCAGCACCTCCTCAGGCCACCTTCAGCTAAAACAAATGTGTCAAAGATGAGAATATGTCTGTGATTGTGAATCACTTTGGATCGGTTTCGAAAACATAACCGGAAACAAATTTATCAGAAGATTGTCTAGCCATTTATTTAAACAATCACTAACGCAACAATCTACATTCAGAACTATTTATTCAATGTTCATCGGTACAACATAAACGAATTCAGAAATTTTATCAACTAAGTGATGGTTTTGCGAACTCATACGCTCTCCTTAGAGCTAGAGACCTCGAGATCTGGTTTCTTCTCTTCACTAACAGCAGTGGAATTCTCCTTGGATTGCTCTGTTAGAGACTCGGGATCCTTTTTCAGCTCAGTCTCAAACTCCTTTGCTGCCTGCAACAGTTACATACTATTGGACTTGGTCTTTTCATCGATGTAGATTACAAGCAAGGCTACATCAAAATAGAAATATTACTTGAAACATATTGACAACATGCTCGACTTGAGCCGTACAAAAACTCATTGGAGAAATAATCAATCTATAACACACATCACTTACTGGAGAAATAAACGGCATTCCTTTTCACAGAGCAAACAAGGAACCTTCTTGAAAACAGGAAGAATGTAAAGCAAACTATACCTAGTTCTGATTTTGAATCATCTAGTTGCATATTCTTCACATTTATTCCATTCAAACTAAAATTTTGGAATAAATGGGTGATATAATACAAAGAGATTCTACCCTCATCTTCACTTGTCCAAAGAAAGAATGGTACCATTTAGCAATTGGAATTTGGAAGCCACAAAACAGTATCATACGGCTGAAGTGTAGAAAAAAAAAGAGGTTCTTCTCAGATTAAGTTCACCTAAACTAATATATATATATATATATATATTAATTAACTTTGGCTACTTGAATGCAGAAAGAAAGGCATGATGAAGTTTGAGAATGGCTCCAAATAATTCTATCAAAAAAACATAGTTCATTATACGAATAGGAAGTTCACTAACAGGAACCGTCAAGTAATAACCCGTCCCAGAAAACTACATAATGTCAGTTTGAATTAAGGCCATGATTTTACCTTAAACCCGAGACCCCTATGAAAACAGAGTTGTCTTACACTCTGATTTCCTACACTTTTTTTTTTACAAAACACAAGAAAGAATGTACATAATGGTTCTGTTTTAGTTCCATTGGTATTATAATTTGTTTCAGTAAAACAAATGTATTATATTTGAAATAAAGACTTCACCAACAACAAGCAAAACCAACTGTGCCATGAACTTCTGCTAGCAGCTCGAACATTTCCGGGGAAGTGAGAGCCAAGTAAAGGAGAGGTGGCACGGCACCGCAAACTGCTAAGACATATAACTAGGAACCCTACTTCTTCAAGGTCAAGAGTTCCCCAATGTATTGAAGAAGATTACAATTCATGAATTTTTAAACCAAGGTTCTTAAATTAATTCAATAATCATTATTACTGATCTACAGAAGAAATTTATCTCATGACTCCAAGTAAACCAAGCTTAGGGCTACCTTTAGTTATGATTCAAGAAATGCCAAATAACACTCAAATGCAAACAGAACATGAGACGTTTAAGAAACAATCAAATTAATTTGATCATTTCTTAGCTCAATCATCTCTCAGATTTGAATCTCAACCAAGACAGCATTAAAAAGTCATCCAAATGTTTTAATTGGTCACCTAATTAAACAGCATGACGAAGTAAAATAAATCCGTCACTTTTCATTCTTTTTCTCCTAAAGTTTCTCAGTCAAAACACCAAAGCCCATTTTTACAACAACCCAAAAACAAAAGAACCATTTTTAACAGAAAAAAAATGATTCAAATTCTAGATCATTTTACATATTAAGCATAACCCAGATAAGGAAATCGACAGACCTGCTGAAAACTCTTGACAGTTTTCCCAATACTTTTCCCAATTTCAGGCAATTGCTTTGGTCCAAACACAAGAGCAGCCACTCCAGCAATAACGACAAGTTCTGGCACACCAAGACCAAACAAAGCATTGCAAGTAAGACCCTTTTTAGCAGGCTTAACTGTTGTCCTCGATATTGGTCGACCAACAACAAAGGAAACAGATTTGTTCTGGGATTTTGCTCTCCTCATCAAAGAAATGGTGTTACTGCTGGTGATAAATTTGGAATTGGAAGAAGACAAAGGAAGAGAAGCTGCTGCTGGGGGTATTGAGAGAGAAAGAGTTAAAGAAGAAATCTCCATGGTATTCCCTGTCAAGATCTTTGAATACGAATAAGAGTTTTATACGAGTGTGAAGATCCTTTGAGCAAAGAAAATATCAAAAAGGAAAAGATAATAGGGACGAGGGAGCGTAGGGTTTGGGAACTAATCAGAAGTCAGGACATGGACCTTTGATGAGCAGAAAAAAAATGACCTTTTACTAGTATTAAGTAGATAATTATTTTATATTTCAGTATATTATTTTTAAAATAAAAAAATATTTTTATTTTTATATATTTTCATAAGAAACGAAAAATTATTATAAATTTTATTTTTATATTATAATCTAAATTAATATATTTATATATTCATAAAAATTAAACATCATTTTAAATGTATATTATTTAACGATTTTATCGAACCTATATCATAAAATATCATTTACTTTATTAAAAATACATTTTGATAATAATATTAAAAAAATAATTTAAATTTAAATATTTTTTTGAAAAATAAATTTAATAAATTCAAGCATATTTATTTAAGTTTTTATAAAATTTTAGTTTACTTTTTTTATTATTCTTGTGTAGAAGTTATTTCATAAAAAATTCATATATTTGGATAATTGCATATCTATTAATCTATATTTAAACATATGTCATGCAAATATCCAACCTAAACCTTCTTCACGCCATTTCAATTCCATCTGATTTAGATAATACGAAGGACAACTCATCAGTATCATACACTTTGTTATTATGCTTAGAACTGCTAAACCTCTCTCCGTCGTGCCACAAAGCAAAGGCTTGCTCGCCGTGGACGGCATCGTCACCGGTTTCCAGTTGATCGTCCGACAATCTCAGCGGAACAATTAATCCAATCAACAAACAAATAATGCTCGTCACAACTACGTTCCACACAATCACGAATGCCATGGCGGCAAGTTGAATCCCCATTTGTTTAAACCCTGCGGATGTTCGACCGTTTTGCAGACCATAAACGAGGCCAATGCACTTTTCCCAGTCCGTCACCATGTAGAAAAGTCGACAGAGTTTTGGGAGGGCGAAGAAGCCCGTAAGGATGCCCCCGAGGCTGCCGGCCACCGCGTGTGTGTGGAATATGGCGATGGGGTCGTCGACCAACTTCAACAGATTAACTTTGTTGTGAAGAACCATCATTGTGTACCATGGAACACTTCCTGATATTATTCCCATAATAATAGCTGCCCAGCACTGAACTACACCTGTTAAAATGTCATGTATATATGCGTAAGTTATGTACATTTCCCACACATACGAATTTGAGTAACATAATTGAATTATACATTTACATTCGAATCCAAATAATATAGGTGAATTATTATATACCTGCTGCCGGAGTGATGCAAACTAGGCCGGTGATCATCCCTTGAATGGCGCCAAGTACAGAGGGTTTCCGGAAGAGAAAACAGTCGAGGAGGAGCCAAGTCAATAGGCTTGTAGCGGTGCAAACGTGAGTGTTAAGGATGGCTAGGCTTGAAATAGTGCTTGCCGCAAACGGAGCTCCACCGTTGAACCCGCTCCACCCCATCCAAAGCAATCCAGCTCCTGTAAGCATCAAAATTACATTGTTTGGAGGGCTGTTTCGCCTGTCTTTTTCAGCCCTTGGACCGACCTGAAACAAAACATACCCTAAAATTTAGTAGGATTTTTACGTTCAATATGTTATTTTCATGCAACTTTATATATTGAAACCAACAGTTCATAGGATATTAGATGAGGGGCGCGGGATTCTATGTTCGAGATACGAACCGTTAGAGAGTTATATTAGATAGTCGGAATAAAAACTTGGATTATCGATAGTCAATACAAGAGGCGTGCCCTAAGATTTTAGCAGGTAATTAGTGTTTACCCAAAATGCTGCAGTGAACCCTGCAACTCCAGACGAAAGGTGAATAACAAATCCGCCGGCGAAATCAATAACGCCGAGCTTTGCCAACCATCCATGAGGACACCATATGCTGAAAGCGGCGACCGTATACGAAAACGTAAGCCATAACGGCACAAACAATATCCATGCACGGAAGTTCATTCTCCCCAAAAGCGATCCAGCGATTAAAATCACCGTGATCGCCGCAAAAACCGACTGAAAGAACACCATCGTTGCCCTCGGAAAGTACCCCTGGAACGCCTGATTCAGCAAGAACTTCTCGTCTAATGCGACAGCAGGTTTCCCTAAGAAGAACACGAGTTTGTCCCCAAACGACATGCGGAAACCCCACCCGACCCAACATACAAGAACCATTGCAAAGGCGTAAAACGCCATGAAAGCTGAGTTTATAGCCCATTTCTTCTTCACCATGCTTCCGTAGAGGATAACAAGGCCCGGGATGCTTTGGAGACCCACCAGGGTTGCCGCTGTTAGCTGCCATGCGTTGTCGCCTTTGTTCAGCCACTCGGGGCTAGCTTCATAGAGTGTAAGGTTGGAAGGCAGAGCCATGGAAATTATGTTAGCTTAATTTCCAAGAGTGAAGTAGATTAAAATGAGGTTTTGTTAGCTTTTGCGTGGGATATATGTGTTGTTTATTTACTAGAATTAAGACAAGTCAGCCGGCCATGCAGGTTAGTAATTGGCTCATCTTTGAATTCTCTACCAATACCTGTCGAAATTGCCAGCAGAAAACAGCCGATTGAAAAACGCCATCGAAGTATTGAACTCGGATCTCAGTTCAGACTAAATTTAAATCCCAGCATCTTATTGGTTCTTTTGTTTTCATCGAAATTTTCATATATCTTATTGGTTCAATGTAGAAGATTTGTTTTCATGACATCTGCTTGAAGTTATATAGAAATTGATGTGACCCCTTTGGTCTCTCTTTCTTTGCCGGCTTGGGCTTGGCATGGCATCAAGAATATGGCAACCGAAAAGGCAACCATTTGACTTGTCGAGACCTGTCGGTAAGTTTTAGGTTTTGATCGAGTTTAGATGATTATATTCGGTTTCATATCAAATCTCAAATCGAATAAATCAATCAAATCTCGAGGCAAGTTCACTAAGTCTTCCCCTACCATTGAACACATGCATTCACTACAAGGAATCTAGAAGAGAACATATTCAAATGTATATATAAATAACAAGTTTTTTTTTTTCGTGATTTTTGGAGTTATCTTTGGTTTTACTAGTCAGTAATGGCGGAGTTGCATAGAATTGATAAATCAAAGAAGACCTAAGAATCAAATTACTTGTCCAACCCATACAAGCAGATCCTCGGCTAAGTTTTTTCATGATTCGAGCTGATCGGTTTGAATCGAACAAATGGTTTGAAAATTTCAGACCATGAATCAAGCTCAATCTACTGACCCCTCTAGATCAAAGGTAAAAAAACAACAAGAAATAGGTTCGTCTTTGTATCTATCAAAGTCACCTCCATTTTATATCTCCAAAACTAACAAGAAGATGAACCTTAAAAGACTAACAACAGCAGCAAATGGGTTTGAAAAGCTGATGTTGTCACATAAATATAACATTTTTCTTCAAAATTCAGGTTCTGTATTTTTCTCATCAAGGTAATTTAGTCCAAAATTAGAAGCAGAAATGGAAATCAATATGTGTAGTATCCCAAGCCATAAGGGTTCATCCATCTTCTTGCTCTTCCTCCAGCTCCTTTCAGGGTTAATGATCCTCGATCTTCTTCAACCCCTTCATGTCTGTCGTTTCCACCCTGCATTAAAAACATGTATGTGAATATGAGAGGAAATGCAAATGCCGTACAAGGGGGAAACAGATCATTACCCTTTTCTTTTGTTCTAATCCCTAAGCCAATGATTATATCATGTATTTATGATAAATTTATATTACGGAACCCGGCAGGTACAAGGTACATATTTTAAAGACTGAATTCATGAAATTACATTAAAGACGAGAACAATCTAAAGTCTGTCAAGATTAGAACCCAAAGCCTAGAATAAGAACAGACTGGAGAAACAGATAAACCTACTTAACTAAAATGATATCCAACAAAAGCAATGAAGCAAATAAATCCTCCCAGGGATAGGTATCCTTGCTTCTAAAGTGATAATTGCACCATGCTCAGCTCTGTTTTGCTTTTCTAGTCTTAGGTAATGCCAAAAAGATCTTGATTCAAGTACTTCTCAAAATTGGAAAACTCTCGTGCGAAATTCTCCATTTTCTTTACTAGTAACAAGTAACACATTGCACTAGTTTGAAAACGAGTTCACAAGTGACTAAAACATAAGTTCATGCCCCAAACATGTAAATAATAAACACATCTCCTATATGGTAAGAAGGAACTAAGAAATTATAAAACGATGATTGTAGTAAAATGATATAAAACAATACAGAGAAGTAGGAACTATAATTATAAAAAACATACGTTGATCCATATAAAGCAATCTTCTGAACCTTTGTGATCTCCGAACCTGACCGATTGTCTTCAATAAATATTGTCAAGCTAGTAAAGAAAAGTAATGTTAACAATATTTTACTAAATATTGTGATAAATACTAAATGGAGCACATCAAGTACACAAAATATAGACATACCTACGGACATTCTGAAACTTGACATACTTCAAGACTACTGGTTTCCCCTGCAAAGAGGAAGAGGGAGTTAAGTTACGAGATTTATCGATTCACAATGAAAAGAAAGACAAAATAGAGCTACCTTTAGATTATCAGGGGATAAAACAGCAGTGTCACTTGGAGGGAAGTCATTGACATTACTGCATTAAGTAAAGCGAAACATCCTCCTCAGTGAAGTGTTTAAACTGGATAAACAAATTGCTAGAATGCAATTATGCCTTTGACCTTACCTAAACCCCATACGTTCCCTGTTAGCAAAAAGTTTCACTGTCTTTGGACCTGAGAAAACAATTGTGTTCAAATACTACAACATCAAAGGCAATTCTAGTAGAGTGCAACCGGGATAAGCCAATAGGAATTTGCTTCTGTGTGACTGCCTTCAAGATTTATGGGGAAGGTAAAGATATTAAAAGAAACATTACCGTCCTCTTCGGATCCCATGACGACAATGGAATGTAGTTTGATGACTTGAGTGAAAGGGATATAAATCAGAAGCTGCTCATCTGCATCACTCTCTAGGTTCAAACCTTCATCTTCTCTATAACCCTAAATCATGAGCATAAAATTGAACGATTTCATGATAATATAATTCCCACAAAAGCAACTTATTTAGCAGTACAAATAAATGATCTCTACAATGGAGAACCAATTATACCCTAAAATCAATGTTTAAACAAAAAACTTCAACTAAAAGCATCAGTTTTCCACACAATAAAGCTTGCTTATCTTAACTGCCTAATTAATTCAACAAAATGAAAACTAGACATTATTAAGAGGAACAAGAACAAGTAGAAGTGAATTACCTGCTTGAGAGCATTGGAGAAAGAGTGAGAGCTTTGATTAAGGCATTCAACTCCAGACCAATCAATAAAATCCAAGAGATCAACCTAATTATGAAAAAAAAATCCCCAGATCATCAAGTTAATACAAACTTTCAAGACCCTTTCGATTAACCCTCAATACACTGAAGACGAATTGTTTCAATCATCCAAATGAAAAAAACAAAGAAACTTTCCAAGTAAAGAACACCATTCAAAAGATGTCCATTCCTATTATTTTCCATCCAAAAAATTTCAAACTTTCTCATAAAACAAACAAAAGGGCATCCTTAAAAGGAAAGAACTTTGAAGACAGGAAGACTCACTTGGTTTCTTTGGATTGCTATAGCTGATTCAGCAGCCGACATGGTTTTCGAGTTTAACGATATTGGTGAACCTGAGAAAGAATAATCGGAAAGAGTTAACGAAGGAGAGAGATTAAGACAATAATGTTGAATACTAATAAAATGTCATAAGAAAATAATAGTAAAATAATTTAAAGCGACTAAAATTTGAGTAATCTAAAAGTTTAATTATTAAATTAAAAATTTTAAATTAAATAAGTAAAATAACAATAAAAAATAATTGAACGACGATTCATGTAATTTACTCTAAATTTAAAAATAAAAATAAGTAAAATTGTGGGATTTTTCTTTTAAAGATTAAATTCATTTTGGAAGTGGGTTTGTATCCTTTAGAATTGCAGGGTTAGAACTTGGGCCTAAACCTCCCTCTCCTTTGAGACTAAAGTGCGTTGTCCACTTTGGGCCTTCGGTTAGTTTATGGGTCATAAATTATAAATTTATGTTTTACTGTATTAAATTGAGAATTTAGGTTTAAAATTCAGTGTTTAGGGTTTATAATTTGAGAGTTGATTAATGTTTTAATTTTTTTTAAATTAGCTAATAGTGATTGACATTGATCGCTCAATCAATCTCTGCTATTATCACTGGTGCTCGAACCCGTGAGCTCTATGAACAACAAATATTCCTTTAACCACTTAGACTAGGGGGCTCATATGGTTTTAAACTTTAAATAAATGTTTTTGTGGATAGAAATATTTTCACATATATATCAAATATTAACCTTATTAACTAACCCTCACTAATTAACAAAATCCTTGTGTATCAATTACCTTCATTTTAGAGTGTAAACAAGTTGAGTCGAATTTAAGTAGTTTAGTAGTTTAGATTTTAAAATTAAAAAATGGTATATTATATTTTTGAGCAGTATACAATTTTTTTGAGTCGAGTATCGAATAACTTAATTTAATTCGATAAAAATTTAAATAAAATTATACTCAAATAACTCACGATCTATCTCGTCTCATCTATCAGGCCACGTAATTTACTCCACCAACAAATAAGAAAATGAAAGGATGATGATTAAGAAAACAAAAGTAGGACATCATCAAGTCAATGATTAATGGCAAAAGCTAAGTAAATACTTCCAAGTTCTAATGAAAGATTCCTTTACAAAAATCATTATACAAACCATTTTCTTACTCACTTGCCTTCCCATTGACTCACTCACTTCCTTGTTTCATCTATTGTCATTTTCAGCCCATTAGTGGATTTTGTGGTTACCTACTTCATCACAAAGAAATTTAGTTATATATATATAATTTAAGAGAATAATGATGTTTAGGGTTATATTTAGAAAAATAAGTGAGTTTAAGGTATTTTTAGAGAAATAGACCAAAATGAACAGTGTTTCTAGGGATCTCGACACCTGTAGGTGACGAGGTCCATATTGATCATTGGATTGAACTGAAATCAACGGTGTACATGGACCTCACCACCTCCTGATGGCGAGATCCAAGAAACACTGTTCTTTTTGACTTATTCTCCCAAATATTTTCTAAATACACTTATTTTTCTTATTTTTTCTTCAATTCTATCATTCACCTAAATTGACCAATATATATTAAGAAAAATAAAAGACAAAGCGCCTTAACTCTTAGTTCTAAAATTAAAATAAAGTTTTGATTTCTATTTTCATGAAAATATAAATAAAATAAAATAAACAATATGATTCCTTTTAACATCTTTTAATATTGTTTTAATGAAATAGTTTTGTTTGGGTCCAAATGATATTTTTTTATAAGTTTGGAATCAGATTCTATACATTTCTTTTCATATCATGTTATTTAAAAAATATCATTATTTAATCAATATTCCTATTCTTTAATAACACTTGCTTGTGCATCTACCACTAGCCATGTAAGTGTATCCCATTCACCAACCTTCCTATTTATTAAAAATGTTATTCTTTCTTTTAAATCCATCTAAAAATATAAATATATTATAATATAAATAAAAATATTAGGTGCACTAATATAACAAATATTACGTTATAAATAAAAAATATCTTGTATATTGACAGTAAAAATAAAAAGGTTTTATAAGTGTCTTAATTTTAGAATTTAGAGATTTATGTACGTATTTAGAAATTAAGATTTATGGTTAGAATTTAGGGTTTATTGTTAGAAGTTGTGCTTTAGTTTTCAGAGTAACATGGTTAGATGTTTAGATTTTAACCTATAAACCTTAAATTTTAATCACACCTCATAAATTTAAAACTCGTCAATTAAACCTAAAAATACTAACCTAAAAAAATTCCAAATCTTAAAATTAAAATATTTATAAAAATAAACGTTTATACGTAAAATAATTACAAAACCACGTTTATTTCTATATTTTAAATAAATTCACTATTTTAAATTTAAATTAAAATAACTTCCCAAATTTGAATAAATTTTAATTTATATATAAACAAACTCTCACCATAAATAATTATCTATTTATAATACAAATATAAAAAATATTTTAAAAATGGAATAATTAAAACAAATGCTCTCAACTACCTTTGTCCAGATCTCCTGCCATATTAAATTTTGTGAATAAAATATAAGTGCTGCCATCAATAATATTTAACTCCATTAAAAGGGTAGCATAATTAATAAATGATTCATTATAGAGTTACCATGCTCACAAATATTATATTATATTATATATAATTATATTTTATATATACAAAGAAATCTACTTATATTGGTATAAAATTAAGAAAATTTATTATTTTTATATATTTATTTAAAACCTTTAAATTTACAATATCATCAATAATTTAAATAAATAAAATTTAATGTTGTATTATTGATGGAAATATATTTACAAACCAAACCCTTCAGGGCCCACCCCATATAAAACGACAGGCCAAACCCACACTTAAAAGTCCAGAGTCCCTTTATAGTAATTTAGTTGATAAATGAAGGGTATTTTAATAATTTATGGAGGATAAAAACGCGCCGAGTAATAGGCTTTGGCAATTGCAGATCAAGCGAAACAGGTTTTGGGCCCCACCTTGTCTCCCTTTGTCGGTCCTCAATTCCTCTTCAATGCTTTATGATTTTAACAATTTAATTTAGAGATTTAAATATGTATTATCTTTTAATTATTATTATATAGAAAAGGAAATTAATTAATATACTAATTAATCTTAAACATATTAACTTAATCTCTCAAAAACTACTCTTAATATACAGCACTAACTTGTCTTCCATAAAACAAATTTCCAGAATTTTATAAGTATATTATTTAAGGAGTTGTAGTATATTGTGGTCCAGTCTAACTATTGAATCTCTCCCTCTTCAAAGATTTTGTCATTTTCTTCCTTGAAAAAAAAATCCCAATCCAATGGAGAAACAGCTGCAACTATCAGCAGCTTCCTTTGCTTCTTCATCTTCTTGGTCTTCTCTTCTTTCTTTCTGCTGTAAACAATGTCTTTTTCTTTAACTCCAGTTCATATGGTTAAGTCCACATTGTTCTCTTCATTGTGATCTCTTTGGACCAACAATTTATATACCCTTTACTACTGTTGCACTCAGGTACATTCAACATTCTTTCATTTCTTCTGAATCTGTAGATTTCTTTTTATTATTCTGAATCTCTCTTTTACTGGTTATTGAGTTTATGTTTTTGCTCATTTTTCTTCATGAAATTCTGCATTCCCCCCCTTTCCAAGTTCTTTGTTTTATTGATTCTTGGTCAAGAAAGTTGGCTTCTTGATGATGCATTGTAATTGTTACTCGTTTTTTTTTCTGGGTGTTTTCAACCTGAGAGAATGATTACTTATAGTGTGCTTTCTTTCTTTGTTTTTTATTATTGCATCTGAAGTTTTGACCTTCTTTGGTGAGTAAATTAAGTGTTGATTTCAAACTGATAACTGTTAAATTGCTTCACAAAATATAAAGTGTTGATTTTTGTCTCCGATGTGTTGAATGTTGAGTTCCATTTTTGGTAAATTATGCAATGTGGTCTTTATTTTTATAATTTACAGAACACTGTATTTTCAATTCTAAACGCTGGTATTTCCCCCTGTTTCAATGCATACACTCTTTGTTTCTTACTTCTTTATTGACTTTCAATTTTTTCTATTTCTATATAGTCTATGTCTCGTCTATGCTCTGTTGCTATCATTTCCCTTCAAGTAACTGGACGGGTAGTGCAGCATATTCCTTTGCATCTTCTATGCTACTCGGACAGTCGGACTTGGGTGTGTTGGTCCTGTTGGATATATGTTCTAAGTTTTTTCATGTATTTGGATGTTATCTGGAGGGTCATATCCGATACCCATGTCTAAATATGTGTCTGAGCGACATGGCACGTCTATACCTTTTATGAAGGATTCATGGATATCTAATGCTGTAACTTCTTTTTTGGTCTAATCTGGAAAAAGGAAATCAACTACATCAATCACATGGAGCAGTATGAGGTACTAGAGCAAATCGGGAAGGGAGCTTTTGGTTCAGCTCTTCTAGTGAAGCATAAGCATGAAAAGAAGAAGTAAGATTGCAAATAACACACACTGCCTTCCTTCAATTTGTATGTATTGTACACATGAATTGTGTGCAATATATCAGATCAACAATTAGACATCCTTGATTGATTCGTCTTATGTCTATTGATTTACCCTTTCTCTTTTCTTTGGGAATGATAAGCTATGTGCTTAAAAAAATCCGTCTTGCTCGCCAGACTGATAGGTCTCGAAGATCTGCTCATCAGGAGGTTCGTATAGTTCCCTATAGGTTGTTTTGGTTCCTTATATTCCTAATGCTCCATTTTCTATTGCTCTGAATCCTGTATATGTAAGCTATTGCACTTTCTGGATCAGGAAAATATTGATTATTGAACTTTTGATATACTAAGTTTATTGTCAAGGTTGCTCGTTGAAGGCATATAGCTTGTTTCTATGGTATGAACTTAATTTTAATTCAACTTATAGACTCACATTTCATGTGATTCATGTAGATGGAGCTTATTTCTAAAATTCGAAACCCGTTCATTGTGGAGTACAAAGATTCCTGGGTAGAAAAGGTATACTTTTTTCCACTATTTCCAATTAGTAGCTACACTGCTGGATTGTCCTCAATGCTTGTCATTTTATACTTGTTTTTACTGTCCCTTGTGTTATAAATATAGTTTCTGAATCTTCTCGGTGATCTATGGCCTAACACGGGGTCTTGTATGGCTTTGTTTTCAGGGTTGCTATGTATGCATTATTATAGGTTATTGTGAAGGAGGAGACATGTAAGTTTACTTTCTTGCTGATATCTAGATATGTTTCTGTAAGTCATTATCAAATCATGATAATATTTTCCTTATAAACCAGGGCTCAAGCCATAAAGAAAGTAAATGGCAAGCACTTCTCGGAAGAGGTTTTATTTTTTTCCCATTCTTTTCATTTTAATTCTTCAACTCGTTTGCCGGTCATTTCCCGTTTCATCTTATGTTGAAGTTATTATTATTTTGATCTCTTAAAAAACTATTATTCTTTAACAATCAAAGGTCTGAAATTTATTTCACCGAAACATCTCCAGAAACTGTGCAAGTGGCTTGTTCAACTCCTGATGGCTCTCGACTATTTGCATGTGAATCATATTCTTCATCGTGATGTCAAGGTTAGTGGCATGATGTTGACTTCAAGAATGTGTTTTGGTCTTCTGAAATGCACCAAGTTGCTTTCAACGGGTAATATTTTTATTTCACTATGTTTCTCAGTGTTCAAACATCTTCTTGACAAAAGATCAAGACATACGTCTCGGTGAGTGATTTTAATGTTTTCCACTTAGTTTCTTTTAAAGAGTAAGAATTTCTACTCACAAAGATGAGAGTAAAATTCGTATGCAGGTGATTTTGGACTTGCCAAAATTTTGACTTCTGATGATCTCACATCCTCTGTAAGTTATATATGAATGAATTATCCTTTGAGGATTCGACACATAACTTGATTTATTAATCAAAGTATATTATTATTATTATTCAGGTTGTTGGAACTCCGAGCTATATGTGTCCTGAGCTTCTGGCTGACATACCTTATGGTTCTAAGTCGGATATCTGGTCATTAGGTAAACATACTCGAACGCAAAGATCACTTGTCTTTGTCAGTCTTAACTCTTAATAGAATTTCATGATTTTTTTCTACATGTGTTTATATGACTTGAAAATATCTTCTCCAGGGTGCTGCATATATGAAATGACTTCTCTCAAGCCTGCATTTAAAGCATTTGTGAGTTTTTCTACCCTATGTTTTGTACTTTGTAACCATATTACTTCTTTTTAGCTTAGTCCGTGCTTAGGACTTCTTAGATTCGGATTCCTAAAATATACAGGTTCGATTACTGTACATAGTCTTCGCAAAATTTCATGTATACATATTTTAGATGGTGAATTGAAAGGTTTTCCAATTAACATATAGAGCATCCCATATCAATTCCAAGTGTTATGGGGGTCTCCTTATTATATAAGTCTGTTTGGGGGGCAAGCATATCATTTGTTGTTTTTCAAGCTGTAATTTGGCCAGATCTTGAGTAGTAACTCTGAGTTGATTTATCTGTTTAGTCCTCATGAATGAGCTAGATGGTGCTTTTCATTTTTAGCACTTCAGAACAACATCTCGACCAGCTTCGAGTAGTCATCTTTTATGTTTTTTTCTTGAGGTATTTCAATATAGCAAAACATTATATTTTTCGATAAATAGTTACAGATATCTGGCAGCGTGTCCTTCTCACTTCCATCAGTGTTATATTGTGTCACATCCCTTTCATGAGGGTATCTTGCATGTATAAGTTATAACTAATGCTTTGACATTAGATGCGTTTTCTGGTTTCATATTTCATTTTCATCGTATAATAATCTTAACTCTGTCGAGCAGGATATGATGGCACTGATAAACAAGATTAATAAATCAATAGTTGCTCCACTTCCGACAAAATATTCCAGTGCTTTGTAAGCTTCGTTTTCCTTCCATGATTGGCTTCTGCCTTGTGAATATAATTTTTTATATGCTGGCTTTAAAATGATGAATTTATTGGTCTGTTATTGCTTGATTTCTTTTCAGTCGTGGTCTTGTTAAAAGCATGCTGCGGAAAAATCCCGAACTAAGGCCAAGTGTATGTATCAACTCTCTCCTGGTTTATGTATCCTAAAATATGCATGGAATCTTTAGGAGTCGACAATCATGGGATCAAATGTAGGTTCATACATAAATTAGAATTGGATAAAGCAAATTTGCAGTCGTTTTTAGTGCTATACTCTTCGTGCCTGGTTTTGCCCTAGCATTCATTCATCTGCATGTGCACATTTCTACAATTTATGATCTTTCAGAATTCAGAACATGTGAGGTCTATATCCTTTGTGACAGGCTGAGGAGCTGCTCAAACATCCGCACCTTCAACCATACATTCTCAAAGTTCAACATAAAATCAATAACCCGAGAAGGAATACATTGCCTGTGAACTGGCCTGAAACCAATTTGAAGAAAACTAGATTTTCGGATGTAGTAGATGTCCGCTTCTCTGGTTACAGGGAGAGACGTAGGTCGTTCAGTGATAGGACTCTAAATCCAAGCATTTCTGGAGCTGAGCAAGATTCCGTTTGCTCTACCAAAGGCATACATCATGATGGTATACCAGGTTATTTAGATCCAAGATTAGAAGATTTGTCTATTGACAGCACCCATGAAGTAACAGTCATTTGCAAGCCAGTTACTTCAAAACTTTCTAATATCACAAAGAATCCTAGAAGTTCTTCGGCAAAGGCTTCTGCTACTCCCAAGAGAAAGACAGAGCCCTCAAAAAATCGTGATTCGGTGATATTTCCTCTCCTTCTTCCCCTTTACTTTTCTCGGACTTGTTTGCAACACATTCCTAGAGGTTGCTAATAATAACTTTTTTCCCCTCTAATTTGAAAAGCTGCTGTTTTACTGTTTATTGCCTTGTGTCCGCAGTTTCCTGCTTCACGCACTCCGATTAAAAAACCTCTCCCCACAACTCGAAGAACATCCTTGCCACTACCAAGAACTACAGTCCGAGAATCAACTTCTATGTCTAAAGCTGGTATTCTTCACCTCATACAATCACCAGATGTTTCGGTCAATGCTCCTCGAATTGATAAGATAGCTGAATTCCCATTAGCCTCGTATGAAGATGCTTTCTTCCACATACCCAAAACTTCATCTAGATCTGCACAGGGCTCCTCCGGCTCACCCCAATTTGTTGATTTTTCAATCACAAAAGACAAATGTATGGTTCAAACTTGTGATCAAGCTTCCATTGAGCCCCATTTCACTGATGCATGGCAAGGAATTCAACGCAGCGTCTTTCAAGCCAAAGGAGAGACTGCAATCGATTCCTCCGATCAGAATGCAACTGCCGGGGCATCAAGCCACACCTCATCAGACACACAGAGACGAAGATTTGACCCCTCATCGTTTCAGCAACGTGCCGAGGCATTGGAGGGGTTGCTTGAATTTAGTGCAAGGTTGCTGCTGCACGAGAGGTACGATGAGCTTGGTGTGTTACTAAAGCCGTTTGGACCAGGTAAGGTCTCCCCTAGAGAAACTGCCATCTGGTTGACTAAGAGCTTTAAGGAGAATACGGACAAGCCGGAGGATTAATACCTGCGAACCACTGCCATCTGTATATCTGTAGCCATAAGCATGTATCAATTTTTTTGAGTTTGGACTAGACTAATCGGATTTTAGGCAATGATTCATGTTGAGAGAACCTTAGATGTCAGGCATTTTCGATTAAAACAAAAGCTAATTGTTAGTTCTAGGTTGTAGCTTTATTATTTTCTTTGAAATGGATATTTTATCTCCTAGATATCGAACTTTGTTTATACACGACCCCGATACAGGGACAAGAATGATCTTGATGCTCGAACTATGTTACTGAAACTGGAATGATACTTTCAGTTTTCGCTTATCACTGCAATATCTGAAAATAAACACTAGGCTACTCCATTCAAGAGGCTCAACTGGAGAGGGCTTGCAAAGGCTACTGCATAACAACATTGAGGAAAAATCAATTGACCAAAATTTGTTTGATTGGACCTCAAAACATTGAAAGATAGTAAACTTTTCTTAATCTTGAATTGCTCTTAATTTATGTCAAACATAGGTTATAAATATAATAAAGCCAGGTAAATGTTTCTTTATGTTGCAATTCTTGTAAGTATTTTAAAATGGTATGGATAAACACACTCAGAAAAATAGATGTTTTTATCTATAACAGAAAATATAATAAATAGATGTTTTTATCTACAATTTACATCAAATGATGACAGATTTTGTCTATTTGAGGACCCACTACTTTAAAGAAACAATATTTTGGAAGCTAAGAAAGCTCCTTCAAGTGAAATGAAATTTTGTTAGAAATCTTCAAGGGAGTGGCAAATGGCTAAACCAGGACAAGTTTTTTCCATTGCAGGCCATGGATTGTATAAAATTGTTGCCAAAAATAAATAAACATATTAAGTAGCCAGAAAAAACAAACCAACATACATGAATTAGAAAGGGGTTAAAAATACCAGCTAACTCAGTTATCTGTATAAATTATAAGAGCTTCAATCTTCTTTCTGGTGTGATCAGACATGGGAAAGGCAGGCAAATGGTTAGTGAACTTCTTGTTAGGGAGAAAAGATGAGAAGGCAAAAAGGAAGAACTTGTCCCTATCTTTTGAAGAAGGGACTCTGATTACAAACCCATGTGCAACTCCATCATCCGTGACTTCGTTTAGGCGGAGATGGAGTTTCGGGAAGTTGTCGATTAAAGATCGAGCTCATAAGAGTTCCCGCTCACTTGATTCAACGACAGCAACTCCACTTGTAATGCAAGCCGTATTCGACATGGAGATTCGGCATGATACCACAAAGATTTTTGCTATGGCAATGGCAAGGTCTACCAAAAGAAAAACAAAATCAACACATGCAACCCTGTTGCACATGGCTGCAACCCGGATTCAAGCCGCCTTCCGTTCCTATTTGGTAATAATCATAGCTTTTAATATTTGCACTCCAGGGTTGCAGGGGCCTAATGATGTCTTTTATCGATTGATATTAACATTTCAGGCAAGGAAAGCATTGCATGCTTTAAGGGGACTAGTAAAGTTGCAGGCACTGGTTAGAGGTCATCTGGTGAGAAAACAAACAACTGCTACTCTCAGAAGCATGCACGCTCTAATGGCGATACAAGTTCGAGCTCGGTTTAATAGAGTTAAAATGGCTGAGGAATCACAACTTGTTGTTAAATCCCAATCACCGAGATATGCCAGGTTTTCTCAAGAGACAGAGTTCAAAAGAGCACAAAGAGTAAGTTCTCTTTCTGTTTCCATCATTTTCTAACCAAAACAACCAAACATGAACTGATATATCAATGTTCATGTGCATATATACAGGATGGTGTGAATATAAATCTTTATGAAAAACATGGTTTTGAGAATCATTCACGATTGGAGAGGACTGAGCAAGGAATCACCAGATATTACTCTGGGAGATATTTCGACTGCAAAGAGAGAACATAAATGTGAAGAGTTCTCATTCACCACACACAACAGTCCACGACATTCTCCCCCGATGTTGAAGCCGACACCGGCAAGATCCTCTTTCAGTTCTCATGATTATCCATATATGCCGAGTTACATGGCCAACACACAATCCTCAAGGGCTAAAGTCCGATCGCAAAGTGAACCGAGACAACGGCCTGCACTGAACTTCAAAGCTCAAGGCAAAAGAACAACTTCAGCTGAAGAAACGGATGACTACATTCAACGGTATTAGCCTTCACAGTCGAAAGGTGTTGCAGATGTGAATCAAGATTCATGGATTGTCAAACTTTATCAATCAACAATTACACCAAAGATGGAAATCACTTCTTACAAATGAGGTAAGTCGAGAGTTTATTGAAGCAGGTTCAAGCTATGCTGCTTGGATTTGGGGTGAGAATTGTGCCAATACTCATGGAACAAGGATACTTTACAACAGAAAATGAAGAATCCGGTTCTGAATAGCATAGAGATTATTTTCTTCAATTAATCGGTGTACTTGAAGGATAATTGAGAGTTATATCTCTAAACCCGTTATCCAGATATGAGTCAAAATGGATATGGGACATGGATACTAAAGAAAAAAAGAATCAGACTTTATCAGATGAAAAAGAAAAAAGAAAATACAATCTTCTGTTTTTCATATGAATGCAAATACTTCAGACTCTGAATTTCCATTGCTCATTACAGTAAGTGGATATCCTGTTCTTTACTTGCACAATCCATTATTGAAAGTATCAAAGGTTCATTGAGGTAAAAAATCATATGACCAGAATGATTTAATGTGGATTCTGAATATACACACCAGTTTAAACTCGTACAACTAATATTTGTATGCTAATTGTGTAAAATTTACAGACTGTTAAATCGAAATTGGTCGACCAATCTATCTATCTATCGAATACAGACAGTAAAGAACAGAGACAATACGATATAAGAGAACTCATGGTTCATTCATTCCACACTTTTCTAAAGTTTTCAACTTCCATACTAAAAAGAGTTTTGTTATTAAAATAAGAGAACTTTGGATGCTGGAGATATTCGACTTCAGACAAATCGTTTACCTTGAAGGATATTGAATTTCAACTCATGGTCATCACCACTTCTGTTTTATTGGCAGGTTTTGGCTTTATTCCCATCATCCCAAGGTTTATAAGTTATTTGGTCGTCTGTTGTGAAAATCGGACAGTCTCTATACCGTGAAGGGTCTGGTTAAGATCCATTCCGACCTGATCAAAAGACACCCGTAAAGAACTTTTTTCTTACCGGATTGTACACAAAAGCAGGTAATTTCTACCTTCCTTTGCCATCTTAGACGGGGTTGGTTACCAATGCTGGCTGAAAAAGGTGACCAAGTGTCTGGGATTCCTGCATTACTAGGAAGAAAAGCTGTTTCTGCTACTTGAAAGACCCCAAAAAATAAGTGTTATAATGTAGCAAAATACCAATTTGGGGAAACGAGTTTTAAGTTCGGATTATAAAAAAAGATCTCTGGGATCTAAACCTTTTAACTAAAGAAAAATGGCAGTGTTATAAATATGTCTATTAATTACTGTTTACAGGATTATATAGATAGTATGGGAGGAGCAACTTTGTCTGGCAGACAAGCATCAACATAAAAAAATGCAGTCTTACAAATGGTTCAGATTGTGCATACAAGGTTGAAGATGAATATAAATATTTACCAGCACTATTTGATCAGCTGAGACATCGATTAAGCGAAAACATATTTCTCTGAAATTAACATGATTGTTTTAGATACTGTTGAAGAACAAAGATGAACATCCATAAAACTTGAAAAAAATTCAGCAAAAACATGAACATGAGATTGTTGAAAATAAATAAAGAAACAAAATGACAAATCGACCAAGAACTAGTTTCTGCGTCTGCTTTTAGCAGTCTTAAACCCACACTTACAAGGTTTACCCCAAGGCGTCCGTGAAGTCTTCCCGTAACTTCCACTACTTTTACTCCGTCCCTCACCACCACCATGAGGATGATCAACTGGATTCATTGCAACTCCCCTAACCACGGGCCTCCTGCCTAACCACCGACTCTGTCCAGCCTTCCTAAGCTTCTTAGCTCCATGGGTAGGATTTGAAACAGTACCAACTGTTGCTCTACATCGAGTATCGATCAACTTTTCAGCACCCGAAGGCAGTCTAATCAAACAGTATCTTGATTTCGGCTCTTTGAGGATCTTAGCCGAAGTTCCAGCCGCCCGGACTAGTTTTCCACCTTGACCAGGGTTAACCTCAATGTTGTGGATAAAGGTTCCAATTCGCATGGAAGCAATTGGCATACAACTCCCAATTTGTGAATTAATGTCAAGATTAAGTAAATCTCTTTTCATACTCTCGATCGTTGATTGATTATGAACATCAGCCGCATCTGCAATAATGGAACAATTCAATAAAAATAGCAAACGATATCAAAAGCTTATTTGTCTTTGTTCCCTCTATGAAATAATTGCGTTAAGGAGTAAACTATAAATTGTGATAAACCCTAGAAATTAAAAAAAAACATTTTTTATTCATTCTAATTCCTTGTCCTGTTATTTGGCATCAAACTTTGAACTTGTAAGAGAATTGACGCCATTGCCAATATATTGATAAAAATTGTGAAAAACAAAGATAGATAGAGAAGTACCAGAGGAGAGATTGCGATTCGGAACACGAAACAATTGATGGATAAACTTGTTGAAGAGATTCAATGAAGCTGTGCGACTTCTCAATAACGCCATTTCCTTTTCTTCTTACTTTAGTTATGCCTATAGCTATAAGAATTTGTCTTCCCAGAGTTAGGGTTTTGGATCAGATTTACCCTGAGGAAAAGGACGACGGAAACAAGAGACAAAAGGCTAGAAACGCTGCGTTTACCGGTAAAGCACACTGGCACGTGTTAATCCGTGTGAACGCAATACACAAAATAATAATATTTATTTATATATATTAATTTTTTTGATAATATATACAAATTTTACATGTAAAATAATTGAATCCAAATTTTTTATAACATCCGTTTTTCACTAATAGTATATATTAAATATCATTTTTAAAGGGGTGAAATAAGAACTGAAAAACAAAAAAATTATAGTTAGGAAATTAAAAAGAATATAAAATGTAGTTATAAATTAAATAAAAAATCAGCTTATATATGATAAAATAACTAATAACTAAAAGATAATAATTTAATTTAAATCATTTATATTTATATAAAAGCCAAGTCAAACAAAATATCAAAAGAAATAAATATGATTTATCTTATAAAACATTTAAAATTTGAATTAATAAAAAATCTTTAAAACTAAAATAGATGACATACGACCGAATTCCAATCTGCCACGTGTTAAATTTTGGGCATGCCACATAGGATTTAAGCTTTATATTTGATTTTTTTTTCATATTAAAGTAAATTATTATAATATATATATATATATATATATATTTCAAAAATCTTCATCCCGAATAAAAAGCGATAAAAGTAAAATAACCAAATCACCCCAAATCTACGCTATTAAACAGTTAACGTTCGCACTACTCTTTGTTACTGAGCAGCTGCTACGGAAGAATTTGGATTTTCAATGGCGGAGAAGGCGGTGACTATCAGGACTAGGAAGTTCATGACCAACAGGCTCCTTTCCAGGAAACAATTTGTATGCTTCATTTCCATTGATTTTCCCCCAACTATTTTCATGTATTTAGAAGATATTTCCAGAAATTGATAAAGTAGAAGTGATATTTGTGAAATTACTAGGGATCGTATTCTTTTATTTTTGTTAATTGAATTCGTGTTTTTTTGGTAGATCATTGACGTTTTGCATCCCGGGAGGCCCAATGTTTCCAAGGTAAATCGTAATTGTTTCTCATTGAATTTGGCGGGTACATTTTGATCGGCGTTAGAAATGTTCTTGATTTGTTGATGTCGGTTTGTTTAGGCGGAACTGAAGGAGAAGCTTGCTAGAATGTATGAGGTCAAGGATCCGAATTCAATCTTTGTGTTCAAGTTCCGGACTCATTTCGGAGGCGGTAAATCTACCGGATTTGGTCTGATTTATGATTCTGTCGAGAGTGCAAAGAAATACGAACCTAAATACAGACTGATCAGGGTAAATTTACAATGTTGTTTTCATACATTTTCTCTGGATTTCGTATGTTGAAATCTTAAATTGTTTGAATTCTTCATTTTTCTTCAACTATCTGTATGCAAATGCAATTCATTTTCCTTTGAACTCCTGTTGAACACAATTTCCACACTTATTTCGTATTTCCAGAACGGACTCGATAAGAAGGTAGAAAAATCAAGAAAACAAATGAAGGAACGGAAGAACAGGGCGAAGAAGATCCGTGGAGTGAAAAAGGTACAATTATTTATTTTTTAATAATAGTTTACTTCAAATGATCTCACGTACGTAACATAATACTACTGAATTTTCTTACCCATTTGCTTCTTCATTAGATCAAGGCTGCTGAAGCATCGAAGAAAGCTAAAAAGTAAGGATTATGTTTTATCTTAGAGCCGGTTTTCATCAACAATAATGCTTTACTTTACTAGTCCGGAGGTTTTAGCCTTTTAGGTGTTGTTCTTGAACCCTGCAGTTTCAAGAATTTCGAGTTTAGTGTTAATAATATCTTAATTTTTTTAATATTTAGTAAAATGCATTCTTATTTTCGGTTAACATATAAAATAATTTAGCTATTTATTATGATTTTATTAAACAAATATTCAATCTGTAGCAAGTGAACGATGGACATTGAGTTGAGGGTAGGGTAGGGTGGGCGTGGTCTGCATGTGTGTTTTCAAAGTTCTAAGATTATAAAATAAAAAATAGTATTATATAATTATACTGAAATTATAAAAAATATTAAATTATTTTCGGAAAATTCGGTTTGAAAGCATTAATTTACTGAATCACAATTACTTGATTAAAATGAGATCTACTAATTGGTTTAATAAAAAATATTTAGTAATTAATAAAATAAATATATTTTATATAAGCTCAATACGAACACAAGAAGCATAAACGCTGCGTTTATCCGTACAGCATGGGTTACGGAGCTACGGTTTTATATGGATTACATAAAAAATTCTCTTATCCGTACATAAAAAGAGAATATGGATTAACAGGGCTAAGAATATGAATTACATAAAAGATTTAAATAATTATGAGTTAAAATTAAACAATTAACTAAAAAAAGTAAATAAGAGAATCTTCTTGAGATAAAAAGAGTAAAAATTATTTTTCTTAAAAAAAATTTAAAGACTTATTTAGACACATATATATTACAAAAATTATAAGAAATTACATTATGGGACAGTCCAATCACGTCATTTATGAGACCGGCCAATAAAAAACATCCATGTAATTATTTTTTCCACCTCATCATTTTTACCAATTGAATCTTCACTAACATTTATTATAAATTTAACTTTAAAACAATTTTTACCAAGTAAAAATTCACTTGATAAAAATGATAAGGTAAAAAAATAATTACATGGATACTTTTTATTGACCTGTCCCATGGATGACGTGGTGAAACTGTCACATAATATAATTTCTTAAAAATTACACATTAAAATATTTTACTTTATTAATGTCGTATTAGCTAGAAGATTAAATCGGATTAACCGAGCTCTATAAGGCTTGTTACATAAAAATGACGAATAGTAAAAATAGATAATAGGGCTGATAAAAATCTAAATAAAAAAGAAAGGGGAAATGAAAGAGAGAGAGAGAAAAAATTTAACGTTGACACTGGGTTCTACCATAAACCATTAATTCTTTCCTCTTAAACAATCAGAATCATATGAACAATGTAAATTCCAGAAAGGGTATCGTCTGAGTGTTCCATTTTGGACTTTGCGGCAGTCATTGAATTTGTTGGATGTCTGTTCCTATGACATTTTTGCTTGAATGCTCCGATGGAGATGGACTAAAAACTCGGAATAAGATTGACCGCCTTTCGGATTACCTTCTTCAACCAAATACGAGAAGAACAATGATCCTGGGAAAAAGGAGGTAAAAACAAAAACAAAAACAATGTTATAGCTGGATGCTCACTTCACAGGAATCCTTTTGAGTTTGAGTTTGAGTTTGAAAAGTAAAACTAGATGGAGCTCTTGAACCTCTAAATTTTTACATACCTGATGCAGCTCCTTTTCTGCACAAAGTCCATCTGCATAAGCAAGGGAAACACAAAACAAGTAAGAAAAAAACATCTTTAATAAACAGGCAGTAAAACTTTTTAACTCTACAAGAGAAAGTAAGATATCTTGTTAATTTCAATGGTGGAGCCTAAAACTTCAACAGACGTTAAATAGGAAAAGCTACCAAAAACAACTCAAATCATACCGGAGGTAGGAGCAACGTTGGCGCCTAATATCATACACAACGTGATTCAGATTCTTGGATAATGGATTATCATATTGCTGCAATACAAACTGAGAAAACAAAATTTTGGTTAAAAACACAAAGAAAATCTATCTGATATGTTATATGGCAACTCAAAAGATGTAAATCCGATAAACAGACATAATCACATGGTCACAAACAAGCTCAGAAGAACAAATTTTCAAACTCCCAATGTTATATGGTAACTCAAAGGATGTAAATATGATATGTTATATGTCAAATTTTCTCCCCGCCCCCCCCCCCCCCAAATTTTGATAATATCATGACATAATTACCTGGGTAGGTGTTTCTTCAACTGAAGAAAAGCCGAATAGTTGTTGCAATATATTTGAATCCACCAAGCTCCCAATGTATATTAAGCCATCCATAGCATTTTCAAGAAGATAAATGCCCTCCTCACTCACAAATTCACTTGAAAGAGGAAGTAATGGAGGAATATATGATCCTATCTCGTCCTGTCGACAAGAAAACAAGCAAAAAGTTAGAAAGGATGTCAACGATAATTTTGAAAAAAGGAACCCTCCAAAAACTCAATGCTAATAATAAAAATAAAAAAGAATGCAAAAAATGGCAGACCGGTTTATGGACATCAAGGTTATGAACTGCAACCATCCGAGGGAGCACTAGGCTAACTGCTGAAGGAATAGAAACGTGGGACACATAATTGATCCAGAAAGAACGATCATCTACTCTCCCATCAGTTTGCAGTCCAATACTTTTACTTAGTCCTGTAAAGAATTAGCAAGTGAAGAAAACAGATTTGTGAATCCACAGCCATGAGCTAATCCAACTGAATCTCTCGAGTCTAAATCATATTTTTACAGCTCAAAAATCTACCACTCACATACAAGTATTTTTAATGGTAAAATATCTAAAAGTTGAAAGAGATTCAACTTTAGGCAAAAGCACAGTTACTGAACAGTGTGGATCAGATATATTAATATGTAGATTGGAATTTACCAAGAGTGTATAGAGGCAACAGCGTTAGTGCTTCAGGGAGAATAAACTGCCCAGATTTGGTTGCTGTGGTGCAGTATTTACGGTATGCAAGCAATTTATTGACACAAATATTTATCACTTGTTCCCGTATGCGCAAGAGTGGAGTAAAAGGTATTTCATTCGCAACTGAAGGCAAAGCAAGATGAGAATTAAACACATAAAGTCACTTTTTTTTCCTGTGGAAATTTAATATCAGATGACATGGAATAAACAGCTTTTGGTGAAAAAAATGAAGCAGTACTGAATAAACCAACTCAAAGAGTGGAAGATGGTGCAATTTACCTTGCTTCAAAGAACAAACAAATTGTGTTTCTAAGTCAGTTGCTCGGAACAAGTTAGTTAAGTTCCTTGTGCATGGCAGAGACAAAGTTGAAACCCGAATTCTTCTTTGACCGTACAAAGTGGTATAAAGAAGAGCGCACTAGGTAACAAAAGAATGGTAGAATTAGAGCATAAGAAAATCATCATTTAATAATAAAAGATTGTGCTACTGAAGACATTATGATACAAATTACTGATATACAAATTACTGATATGCAGCAACGGAAGTAGATGGTACCTGGAAAGCACACTCTGATCCATCCTGCAGTTTATCATCATGTTTTAAAGTTACCAATATAGTTTTGTCGGAGTCTATCTGCATAAAAACAAGCAGCATAAATTGAGCAGAAAAAAGCAGGGTAAGAATCAGAGAAAACAATGAACCAAGAAGAAGAAACCAATCAACGTCAGACCAGAGTATTGATTAGGAGAGCAAGCCACCTAAGTTGAAGGGAGAAAACTAGAAATAGGACTAGTAGGAAAAATAATTTAGTAGAAAATCAGGAAAAACAATAAACACCAATTGTAAACCAATTAAAGCAAAAATAATAAGGTACTCATTAATGACAATTAAAATTAAGCATGTTCTTCCGAACCAAAAATTAAAGAATGCATAATGATTTCCGAAAAAAGTACGGATGTTCTTTGCTATAACTTTCTAATAATCAGTAAACAACTTAAGTAGGTCACTGTTTACTCTCTGGCGGTCCTAAATCAGTTCGTCAAACAAGGTCAATCTTCACTGAGGACAAAGCATCAACAAACATGATTGAAAAGGACACAGACCCCTGGTAGGTCAACATCTGTTGGAATGCGTTTGCAAAAGCTCCCATGGTATTCTTTCACATCAATGCCCTACGGAAATGAAAACAGAATAAACATCCCTGTATAAAGCATCTTCTGAAACATGGAATGGATTATATCATAGCAGGTTTTGGTCTCCCAGAGCGATACCTGACTGCATCTCACACGCATCACTGCCTCAAAACCTTGTGGCCTTGTAATATTCCATCTAAGATCATTGTAAAGTTTTACTGGATCAGAAATGGATGAGAAAGGGTAATAGTAATAAACCTGAAAAAAGAGTGAAAAAATAAGTGAATTTAAAACTAAAAGAAAAGCAAGGAAAATAAGAAAATAAGTGTGAGCGGGCATGAGAAATCTTTGTTCCCGAGATACATTTTTGCAAATGACCTCATTACATATAACAAAAGGATAATACCCAAAGAAAACAAAGCAACATAACAGCTTATCATCAAGCTTCATAGTCTCGATTTTCAACTTATAGCAATCTTCCAATGCATTTCACATGTTTTACTTGTGAGACAGAAGATCTCACAAGCTCTCCGATACAAGAGCTAACAATTTACGGCATATTACTACGTAATAGAAAATAAGAATCAGAGAATCTACATTACCTGCCCTCCTGTAGTTCCTGGGATAACAGAGATGGAAGCAATGTCTACGTAAGTCTGGGTAGTGATAAATACATCCACACAGACCTGGTAAATTTGAAATTCAAACAATTTGCTTATATAAAGTTCTTTGTAGCAACAAATGAATGTCCAGAGGCTGGATTTTTAACCATATGGGAACCATCGTGAACTCATAGAAACGAAATTATTGAAAAGTTCACCTGGCACTCTGCAAATTCAATTGCCATTGTCTTTAAAGCTTGGTCTGCAGGTTGGAGTAGTTTATGAGGCTCCTAAAATCCATAAATTAGCAGAACATATAAAACCGCTAGACTCAAAAATCAAAAGGGACAATATATAGTAAGTAAACAGAAATCACAATCAAGTAATTAAAATTTGGTAGGATGAAAAGATTAAAAAAATACTGGACTACAAGCAGAAAAAGAGAGGAATACAAATCCTACATTCTTAATTTACACATGTTTCCTACCCATTGTTCCTTTTCCTTTCAGCTCTTATTTCTAACATAAAGACACCAAATTTATATGCTAGTTGACTAGTTGTTAGAAACAATAAAACCCAAATTGTCAGGCAATTGAAACCACTGAAAGTGGGGCCACACTAAAAATTTGTCACTCGAGCAAAAATGATTTGCATCTACAAAGTCTCAATAGTACCCATGGTTAGTAGAGTTAGGAAGAAAATATCCGAGTACAAAGCAAAACATATTTGAAGTAACCCTACAATAAATGAATTATATGGTAGGGCCTAGTAACTCATCTTTTTGTACAAATTGTTCAAAACGTTTGCCATAAGTCCATTATACCCTAATGTTCTTTCAGCAGGATTTTTAGACTGGAGAACTTAAATATGATAAACAAATCAAGGAGCAAACTTCTTCAGTAGAACATATATGCATTCCCAGCAACAAAAATTACATCCTCAAGCATGCAGCACAAGAATGTAACAGTACACAAATTGTGGGAGAAAACAACGTATGAGATAATTACCTTTTCTCCTGCAGAGATATTACCTCTTCCTTCAGCATCTCGTGCAGAAAGTGCAACCATGCCAACTGATGGTAGGACTGCATATGGTAGAATCATTAGAATCCATTTCGTTCAAATGGAACCAAAAAAAAATCTAGTCATGCAAATAATACACATTGAAAATGAGATTTATATGCACGGTAAAGCTAAATACAAAGAGAAATCCACTTTGAAAATGTTATGAATTATAAAATAAAGGGCTCTCACAATGAACATATATCTATTAAAGAAAAATAAAGCAAAATTTTGCATTTGAAGACCATTAAATTCCTATTTATTTATTTTTCCAATATAGACAGTAAAAAAATACACTCAAACAATATAGACTTGCCTGATTGAAATACCAAAAGTTTCCCTCCAGAACTCTTAATTGCCAGAAAAGCTGCCTGAAATAAATGAATAGTATAAGATCTCTAAACTCCAACAGAATCAGCAAATTCATGCTTTTCCATCAGTTGGTTGATATTTATAAGAAAAGCAACAGGAAAGCTAAACGGGCTGTAATGAGATATTATCAAGCTGATTGCGAATAGAATATCATAGTATAAAAGCAGAAAACTTATATGTCATAATATGAAAAGAGAAAACTTCTACAATACTTTCAAACTGATTTGCACTTTTGGCATGCTACATTTTTAACATGTAAAATTCATCAAGGATGAAAAAGACATGCTTCATTAGGAAGTGAATACCTTGACTGCCGCAACAAAAGCTGATTCGGCTGTTATGTTGTCCTGAAACATAATTGGAATGCTCTCCAGCAGTTGCTCTATATGTTGACGGCACTAAACCCAAATTCATTCCCAGCAGTAAAATGTTACGGAAAGGCATTATTGAAAGCAACTCTAGACGAAAAATCAGTCAACTTATAAATAGTTCATTTTTAGTCTCATACTTACACACCAATAAAGACAAAAAAAAAAGTATCACAGACTCTGTGTGAGTGTCAGAAACAAAAATAAGAAAAACCAACCTCCGAAAGATGAACAACAACATCAGTTTCAAGAGGAATATAAACATCATGCACATCTGGAACAATCAGCATCAATGGCTGCAGTGTGAGTTAAAAGTTAAATTAGTCCGAAACTCTCTAAGTGTGAATAGGTAAAATACTTGTCAAAGCAACAAAGCATAACAATCCAAGATGAATAGAGGGAATCCAAATACCAAAGATAACAATGAAATTTCGGTGCAAACTCTGCCAGTCTGAAATTGTGTAAATCAAACACAAGAAAATGCAGTACTCAATACTCAATAGGCTTGACTACATCTTCCATATGCTACCATTCATCTAGAAATACTAAATATAAATCTGTACATATTTTAAATTTTATCCAGTAGGAAGATGCGGGAATGACTCATTTAAACTTTAGGGAAAAAGGAAAAGAATTTGAGAGGTTGAAACTTGAAAGTAATTGTCAACTCAATAAAATAATTTTAATGAAAAGGAAGAAAAAAACACTAAAACTAATGTTACCTGTTGCAGTACACGTTTCAAGTTATAAAAATGTACAGTTGAGTCAAATGTTGCAATTCCCAACTTTGTCCAGGGGCCTTCCTGCAATAATTGAAACACCAAAACAATAGTTATCCACCCTTCACATGGAAAAACACAGATCTTATAGATGCTAAATAACTAACAAAAATCAGTGAATGATGAAGAACCGAAATATAAGCAAAGAATACATATTGCATTCACAATTTAGAGATAAATTAGCTGATGAGCCTTACCCGCTACGAAATGGATTACACTAAACAAGAGTCCAACATACATCCAAGAGAAGTTATTCTCCTCAGAAGAGAGTGTCTTTCTACAACTAGAATGGTTGTGTACTCATAGGAGATCAATAGACAAAATAGAGAACAGAAAAAGCCGTTCAACTTCACAAATTTTAATGTACAATACAATCCTATAACCTCAAATAAGTCTATGAATGCTAAATAGATACTGGGAACAAATTCAATCATGTAAATAAACACCACTAAAAACTCACTGGAAGATCTGCAATGACTTGGCTGATTGCAGCACATGCTGCAGCTGTTGCACCGGTCTGTATTGCATTCCTAGAAACATCAATGAGGAAGAAATATACAGCCGGCATTGGATCTCGCATCTGAAAATTAAGATAAATGTAATAGAGAATTACATTGATTGAGACCAAAAAAATGAATAGGAGAAAAAGTATGAGAAACAAAGGCGGTGTTATTATAAACACAAATCAAGTAGTAAATGTTACAACCATACAGAAGCTATACATAAAATCAAAAGCTTATGTTAAAAAGAAAGGCATTTTGAAAAACATATAATCATATGAGGAGTTATGGACACCATCACAGGATCAAATAACATGGGTTGCAAAATAATATAGATATATAATGGAGCCAAAAATCATGTAGATTTCGAGCATGTCAAGCTTCATGGAGCCCACAGGGAATTGATATATTGTTCTACATTTTAAGAACTGAGAGAACTAAACTTATAATAACTGAACTTGGAAAAAAAATAGGTGGAAAATTAAGTTCAGGTATTGTAGAGCCAGCAAGTTCAATTAACTAACTAACCTTATATTCCTTAGTAGCAACAAATTCAACAGTTCCCCTACATAGCTCAGGCCTCTCGTGAGCATCTCTACGCCTACCATCTGGACCTAGATTGCATTGATACTCATGGGGAGTGGAACCAACAAACCCTAGAATAATATAGAGAAAAGTTAAAAGGAAATTTCTGAAGTTCAATTCTCAAAAACAAGTGCAGCAGTACATAACAGGACTCTTTACAAAAATCAATCCCCGCATTGCAGATAACAGAAAAATATATGCTAAAATTGTACAACTTTAAAAAGCAATATGTATTAAGAATTACAAATTCTTGACCAATAAACATAACAACAACATTCCATACTGACCACAAAAGTTGCAGATGAACTGCCTGCCATGATCAGTAAACCTCATGAAAGGATTAATGTAGCCTTTGCAACGAGAGCATCGAATTGGACCATGTTCACCAAAATCCACAACCTAGAATCAAAAAAAGTTTAAATAGTAAAAATATATGCATGTTTTCACCTGTCTTATTTCCTTTAAGTTTCTAACAAATATTATTTTAATTTGGATTAGTGCACTTGGGGTTTTAGGAAACTTTGCATATCTTGGATCCATGTGTATCATATTGCAGAGAAACATTCTTTTTACGCACCCTAGTATGACAAGATAACTTTTGCCAAAATTAAATCAGTTTCTTGGAAACCATTTTTTATCAAAGAAAATAATTGAGCGTTCTCATTCACATTTAAAAAAATGCTTATTCAAGAGAAAACCTCATAGTCTTTACTTTCATTGTTATGTAATTTAATCAAACCTCTAGCTACAAAAAATTAGATATTTCAAAAAAAAAAAAAGGATGATCCTTCAACCCCTGTCAGGTGGAAGAGGGTTTTAATTGCAGGGTTTTAGGGTAATGTAAGTTTTCATGGCGAACTTGAAAGGTGGAGATAATCATCCATGAGACGAGACAACAACCAACATGCAAGTATATACAAACAGCCAATAGACTAAACAGTAGAATGTCCTTCCAGAGAAAACTGTGAAGGAGGTCCTCTCATGCACATGCATCAAAGCATCAAGAAAATGTCACTAATTGATGAGGGTGGAAGTCTTTTCACTTAATGCAACAGTCCCTAGTTGTTCACTGATAAATTTTGTGTATCTTATTTGTGCCATGAAACTTCTTGTAAGAGAAATCAAATAATTGTTTTCACTTTGATCCTCTGAGGAATAAATAAAAAAGAAACCTAAGAAGCATAGTACGTCAAATTTCACAAGATATAATGAAATACCGGAATGGGCTCTTCATGTGGGTGAGGAAGGGCCAAAGGCTGAACCATCAAGGCAAATTCCATACCACAATTTGTTAAAAGGTCAGCAGTGCAAGGAACCTGTCAACAAAATGAAGGAGATTGAGTTAATGATAAAAATAGTGGCATACAAAATTCTTATTACAAGAACAAACTAATTTTCAATAATTCGATATCAAGAGTTTGACTGTAACCTGATGGATTGTGCATCTCATATAGCGGGGACTGCAGTTTCCAGAGTCTTTGACAATATAATCACTAGTAGCAGGCTTTTCAAGGAAACAAAGTATCCATAACAGAATAACATCAATAGAATTAAATTAAAGAAACAAGAATACCCAAAATGAGAAAGGGAGGGGAGGGATCTAATAAGACCTAGAAAATACTCAACCAAATAAGTTGTAATAATAATAAAATCTTTGCAAGTTGTGGGAGATCAGTGCAATACCGGAGGTATATTAGCTCGACTGCCCTGATGAGTGTCATACTGAATTACAGAGGAACTTGGAGTGGGCCTTGGAACTTGATTTGAATTAATTTTCAATGCACCTTCCAGGCCTGCATCAATTTGATCAATGGAAGGTAATACTTGGTTTGGTTGTGGTGGCAGCATTCCAAACATTCTAGGTGGTTGAACAGCATCAGGTGCTGCTGTAGCCGGAGCCACCTAAAGAAATTCAGAGGACGAAAAGAAGAATTTTGCTCAAAAGGAAGTGTCACTTTATTTACGGCATATACACATTCCAGAAGATATCCTCATATTCTTGAGGTTGAAAGAACAATCAACGTGGTACCTACTTATTCATAGTTGAAAGATATAACTATCAAGAATATAAATACCTTACATTACAAATGATATGCACATCTATAAGCTTTAAGCCAAGTTTAACGTTGGAATACTTGTACACTAAAATGATGTCAAATGCCACTTCATTACTTTTCACAACAACCAGCTATGCAATGTAAAAAAAAAACAGTAACTGCAAATTCCATTATAGTTCTCTGCTGAGTGGTGATGCCCTGATATGTAAGAAAAACATAAATATCTGACCAAGATTCTTTAAGCTAACCTATGTTGCTCGGACTCTTCATTTTTCTTGAAGCACCTGTGTCCGAAACATGGATATAGGCACATGATCTCCAAGGATCCTCCAAATACATGGAAAAATTTAGAAAAATCTAACCATATTTTGTGAGTACAGACCCATATCCAAGACTCGCATCAAAGTCCGAGTAACATAGGAGTTAACAGGCATTAATTTGGGGTATATTTTACATTCATTGAAGTGAATGAACTATAGAACTGCACAATACAATAAAGTTATATCCTAAACGGTTATTTTGCAACATCCTCATTTTTAGGCATTGTACAATTGCACCAACAATCCTCAAATCTACATATTAAAGCTATTAACTATCGTTTTAAAAATGGAAAATATATCCTCATTTACCAACTTCTTGGCAAACAGCATGATATAAAGATAAAATTCCTACTTCTATGTACTGATATAAGCCATGATAAAGTGCTTACCTGAGTAGGTGCCCAATTATGTGTCCCAAAGGGAGCAGACAATGATGCTGAAAATGGAGAAGACGATTGCATAGGAGGACCTGGTCTATGACTCACCTGAGGACTCCCAACAAAAGGCACCATACTAGGGGCCCGACTGGGAGGCCTATCAGCCACCATCATTGGTGGAGGCACCCCAACAGGTGGACTATTTCTAATCAAACCACCAAAAGCACTCGGTCGACCTCCCAGTCCGGATGCAGTTGTACCTCCTGGAGTCATGACAGGACCACCACCCATCGAAGAAGGCAAAGACCCTGGTGGTGGTCTAGTACCAAAAGGCAAAGGCTGTCCACCTGGTGGCCGAAACGGCCTAACTGAACTCATATTTGGAGGCAAATTGTTTCCAGGAACCATCCCTGGAGGAGGTGGTGCACCAGGGTGAGAAATTGGCTGTGAAGGAAATGAGGTGGAGGAGGTTGGTGGTGATCTTATAAGCGGGGTATGCATTGGAGCTGAACTGGGAAACGTAGATGGCATATTCGGATTCAACTTCTGTAAATTATCTGGTAAAGAATCCAGTTTTTGCTGCAAATTTGGATTATGAGTCTGAGGTGGGGGTTGCCTTGGTGCCCCCGGTGGCATAGGAGTTGCCATTCCCTCCCTTTTTGTCTCTCTTTTTCAAACTTTTCCTCTCAATAAAAAGGAAAATTTCAAATGGAAGCATTAACAAAATAATGAATAACATACAAACAAACAATGATCAATACCTTTAAGCATTTTGCATTTTTTTTTAGTTACTACAATCTTCAATATGATAAACCTGAATTCATATCTTACAACATAATAAACAGAACAACATTTTTGCAAACTTTTTTATGCAATTATAATAAACATGATATAATCAAACCAGAAAACTAGCGTCAATCTACGAAACAAATATCATTATCCTTCAACTTCCTAGATTATCATATAAAGAACATGCTATATAGAATCATTTTTTTTAATTTCAAATTTACTACATGCAATTAATCTAAAATAACACTGTTTTTAAGTGATTTTATTATTAATCCAAGAAAATACAAATGAAAAGGATAGATTTATTAAACGAGAAAATTGTAGAGTAAAACCTGAGATTAAAGAGGATCAAAAGGCTATTAATCTGTGATGATTATAGGTTTTAGATCTGGATTAATGTTGATTAGGGTTTAAAAAAACGAAAATTGAGGAAATGGATTAGGATTTGGGGATGAAAATTTTAATGGCGAAATGTTGCAGAAACAAAAGGCGCGTTATTCATGTTTCCCAAAGAGTGATCTGAAGTGACCGTACGAAAATTATATATAGGGAGAAAAATTATATCATGGTTCAGTCCCACCACGTGTCCATGAGACTGACCAATCAAAACTACCCATTTTTTTATGTCATATTTTTTTCAAGTGATTTTTCATTTAAAAAATTAAAAAATAATGAGGTAGCTAGTTTTTATTGGTCGGTCCTTGGATGACGTGGTGAGACTGACCCATGATATAATTTCTCTGTATAGGGATCATGCCACGTCATTTTCAAATTTAGAGGTGTTCGAGCCATTTACATTTTGCCACGTAGGAATTTAGGCAATCTTCCCACGTCGTTTCTAAAGTGGAGGAGGTATTTATATTCTGCCACGTACGTTAGGATTTACATATTCTCGTCGCTAGTATTTTTTTACTAATTTTCTTGAATTAATATTGTATATATTAGATGGAAAAAATATTTCTATAAATGAGGGGTATTTAAGGGATTGGAATTTTAGTTTAGGATTTAAGTATATGTAATTTATAATTTAAGATTTAAAATTAAAATTAAAGTTTTAAAATCGAGAATATTTTATATATAAGTTGATTATAGGATATGATACAATCAAATTATCAACAATAAGATATATAAATACTAACGTATCTAATGAGAGAGGACAAATATAGATATAAACACAATACGTTAAGGTAAGGTTATGTAAAAAGATTGTACAATACTTTTTATTTTCTCTATTTCGATCACTGTATTGATTGTGTGTGATTTTCTGCACAAAATCTACATATAAATCGTTTTAATTCACCACAATCGCTGTATTGATTATAGTTTTCCGTACAAAATCTACACATAAATTGTTTAAATTTACCACAATCACTTTAATTATTTTTTCTCAATATCTCTCATTTGATATCTTCATATTTTGACATCAATATGTTTTAATCTTATCAATAAAAGAGAAGATATATAATCTCATATAATAAAATTTAATCAATTAATTTTTTTTATATCACTAATCTATTCATAATTAACTTTTATGTAATTACCCTCTATTTAGATGACAATGAAAAGTGAAGGTTTATTTTAAAAAAATATGAAAGAAAAAAGAAATTATTCACGTTAATTTTAGTGGATGTGATTATAAATGACGTGATGAGCCGAAATTATATAATATTTTTTGAGATGAGATTTTACACAAACACAATCGTAAAACCACGAAAATGAGTCGGATTGAGACTTGATGGAGAGACCAAGAACCTCAACCATTCGTTAAAATATCAAGCATTCTTGACTGGTAAAAACAAGATAGACCATGATGAATCTATGCAAACCTTCACGTACACGTAACAAACATCTTCCCATGGAAATTCTGTTTGAAAAAAAGGGTAACACTGTTGCCTCCACGGCACGAAATTATAAAGGGAAAATACCAAAGCTATCTGTTTCAACCATCTCAATAATACTATTCTCTGTAATCCAGACAAGTGAGCACAGTCTACTAAACTTATCTTTGAAACTTCTACCACAATCAAACACGAGTATGAGAAAAAGTTGCTTAGTTCAAGGCAAACTGTAATGGGGGTATTGTAGATTAAAATCAAAGTTTTGGGAGTTAATTGTAATTTACTATTTTTATGAGTTATCAATGCATAACTGGCCTCCTTGTTTCTGGTTGAAATATCCAAAGGATTAGTGATTCCTTTACTTCTGTCTTCTTGTTTGTTGTTGAAATATCCTAAGGTCCCCACCACTATTTTTGAGTTCTTTGATTGTTTGACATTTTGGGTGTTCTTTATTTTCTAATTTCGTTACACGTTTGATTATTCTCCAATTGATTGATTGGCTCTTCAGTTCCCACTGCTTGGGAAACAAGTGGTTTTTTATTGCTTATTCTTATGTAATCTTGACTGGTTTATGCTCTATATAAACAGTTCAGAAGCTTGGATTTTTGCAGTAGAACACACCTTGCGCTCCTCTGTTATTGCAGAAATTCTGAGAATCCGCCATGGAAGACAAATGTTCCATCAAGAACGATGTTACTGAAGTAATGTTTATTCTCTCAATCATTTAAGTGTTGATGTTGCCATTAGTATTCTGCAACTTATTTTAATCTCCTTGTGGCTTATGCAGTTAATAGGTAATACGCCTATGGTGTATCTGAACAATATCATCGACGGTTGCGGAGCTCGAATTGCTGCCAAGCTCGAGCTGATGGAACCTTGCTCCAGTGTTAAAGACAGGCATGCAGACGCCTTTTTATTCACATTTGATTTGCCTATTCTTCTTCGCAGTGTCTCGGCAAAGTGTTACACTCAAATTAACACCTTTGCTCATTGTTTATCAATCTGCAGGATAGCATACAGTATGATTAAAGATGCAGAAGATAAGGGATTGATTACACCAGGGAAGGTAAATACAATATTTAATGATGCATTGCACCGTTTAGCTTTCGGAATTCGGATTAATGCATATGAAGTGATTGTTAATTTGATAATTTAACCAGGAATAAATATTGATCCAAGTAAAATTAAACTTTACACCGTTCTGTAAGATACCTTGTGCAGTTTTGCTTCAGTTGAGTTTTGATAAAATGAGGACTATTTTCCACATGGAATGGTCCAGATATGGAACGACTAAGCTGAAAAACTTCCCATTTGTTTTGCATATATCGAAAAAAGAGTGTCCTGATCGAGCCTACCAGCGGTAATACCGGCATTGGATTGGCTTTCATTGGGGCTGCCAAAGGTTATAAAGTTATTGTCATAATGCCATCTTACGTGAGCATCGAAAGAATAATCGTTGTTCGAGCTTTTGGAGCTGAGGTATGTCTCACAAACAAAGCCAAGGGCATTAAGGGGGTATTTGACAAGGCTGAGGAGATACTGAAGAACACACCAAACGGCTACATGCTACAGCAATTTGAAAACCCTTCCAATCCACAGGTAGCATCTTTGCTGTTATAACATTTCTAATGTTTCATCAGGTGATGTTTCAAAGAAGTAATGAATTCCTTGTTTAAGATCCATTATGAAACCACCGGTCCGGAGATATGGAAAGACTCGGGAGGGAAAGTTGATGTACTGGTTGCAGGCATAGGGACTGGTGGTACAATCACAGGTACAGGGAAATTCCTCAAAGAGAAAAACTCGGAGATCAAGGTTTGTTCCCCATTTAGGACCGAGATTAAGACAACTAGCAAATGTCTTGTAGTTATGTTAGTAAGAAAATCTTATTCTTTCATCACGTATAGGTATATGGCATAGAACCCGCCGAAAGTGCAGTCTTGAATGGTGGAAAACCTGGTAAGATTTTCAAGTTCCTTTCACCCTTCACTCTTCTTTTTTCCTTTTACTTCTATTCCCAACTTCTTATATAATTGGATTTAATGTTGTTTCCAAACTATAAAGTTTGATATCCAATTCGTTATTCCATTCTGTAATTAACCGTTAGTTTCCTTCATGTCATTCCCTGTGTGATGCTGATGCATGTCAAAGGCCCTCATCTGATCCAAGGAATTGGTGCTGGTATGATCCCTGATGTTTTGGATGTTGGCCTTCTCGATGAAGTTATCCAGGTAAGTCTAAAAAGCATTGCTGTAGGATTGGGTTGTCATAAGTATCCGAATGTGTTTTACCGCCCTTAATTTCTTATTCCGAGAAAACGGTACTCACTTGTGTCACCTTCCATTTCTTCCAAGCCTAGAGACAATTGTTCTTGGAGACTTTGGAATTGGTTTGATTTCTGAATTCATTTCGATTTAATTTTCGTTATATTTTCAAATAGGCTTCAGGGTTTGTTGTTTATGTTTGAGGTAATTTTGTAGTATCTGGATGTGTTTGCAATGAATATTTCTCTTTGACCATTTATCCTGCATGTTGCCATGGAAGTTCCCTGGAATCGATTCTAGGAAACTTTGCAGTGGCTTCGGTTTTTGAAAGATTAACGATGTTCCATTTCTGTTTTTCCTTATCCGAACCGAATTCATTCTACATTACAAGTATCAATAATCTAATTCCTTGTTTATATCCTATATGCTGCTCTGTATTTTCCTAGTTATTTATACTTTCTGCTGTTATAACTTGTTAGGTATCTAGTGAAGAAGCTATTGAAACTGCTAAACTGATAGCCCTGAAAGAAGGCTTGCTGGTATGTTCGTATTCATCAATCGATTCTCCCGACTGTCTCCGTCATTCATTCTTGTTTTTCCCTTACTTGTTTGCTCGAATGAATCGATCATGTCAGGTTGGAATATCATCTGGTGCAGCTACAGCAGCTGCAATTAAGGTGGCAAAGAGGCCGGAAAATACAGGCAAACTCATAGTTGTGAGTCCATCCATATCCTACAGGCTATAATAATCCTCTGATTCTTCATTTTTCTTGAAGTATCGGCGTTCGATATCACCATATACATACTTAAACATAGATACAAAGGTGTGACAGTGGAGTAAACTTCACCATATCGAACATATACACGTATCTAAAATTATACTAGACTTTGAGTAACATAATCGGACACAATGTCGAACACTGATTCTTTTGTTTTGTTTTGTTTTGTTTTCCAGGTAGTTTTCCCCAGCGCCGGTGAGCGTTACTTGTCGTCTGCATTGTTTGAATCCCTGAGACATGAAGCAGAGAACATGCCCATCCATTGATGCCTGTCTTTTCCTTTCTACTTTGTACTGTATGTATTTGGGATTTAAAATAACTGCTAGATACCGTATGAATATATTTTTGGGTTAATGTATGTTTTATTTTATTAAAATTCGAACATATCTGACGCTTATATCTCAATATTTATTAATATTTTAAGACATAAATTCGAACATAAATAATTAAAAGAAGATAAGTTTAAGAACCCCAAGGGCAAAGTACCTATGGTTTTGCATATTTGATTTTCCTGGTTCATGAGCTTATTTATTTATTAGATAATTTTCTAAACATCCGTAAATATTATCTCTATTATACTTCTTTTTATCGTTAAATATGAATATGTATCTAAAATAAAAATATTCAATCATTTTGAATATAAAATTTTATTAGGATCACGTTTTATTTTTTAATAATAAAATCCATGTTGAACTAAATTATAATAAAAATTGTATACGAGTAATTCTTAATATTATCCATCATGCATTCTTCATTATTGCTTAATGTCGGGTCATCTTCTCTAGATCTACTGCACTCCAGATTGTATGTTGCCAAGGAAAAAAAAATTGAGGGTGGATACACAAACTTTATAATTTACAATTTATAAAGATTTTAAAAAATTAATGATTAATTTATATAAAAAATATATTTGTTGGGAGTTGAGTTCAAATATACTTTAGGGTTGGGTTGTTCGTTATCGGATGTCAGATCGGATCAGATTCAATTTTTTTTAATATCTAGGTTTTCGGATCGATAATATAGTGATCCGTATTTGATCCGAAAAAGCGAATATTTGTATATTCGGATATTCAATTATCTAAAAATATAATTTGATTAAACTAATTTTTCGTATTTAAAGGTTGTAATTATGAAAGTTTTAGAATTTCGAATATAATAAACAACAAATTATTAAATATAACAAGATTCATACTTATAAAAATTTCAATTTTTTAAATTTTTTTGAATATAACGTACTAAATTATTAAATATAATAAAATTAATATTAATAAAATTTTAAATTTCCAGATTTTAGATAATCCAAAACTTAAAATATTATGATCCATATCCGATCTGAAAACAAAAATAACATCAAATATCCAAATTTTTGAATTGAATCAATGGATAATCAAATCAGATCGACGGAATCAAATATTTTTAAATACCCCTACTTTATAGCGTTGGATGAACTGAATAAGAATCCTATACATGTTGAGATTGAGCTTCCGTATGGTAAAAGATTCTGATTTGAGCCCAAACAAAGAAAAGGAAATGATCAACCCAACCACCTACCATGTGTAAGCCGAATCTTTCCGATCCAACCACTACTTAAAGCTAACAGGGGCATGTGTTCGAATTTATAAATATAAAAGAAAATATTAAAATATAAGTTTACACTCACTCCAATGCATTAAAAAACCCAGAATCTTTCAGACCCACTACCATAAATTATGAGCTACTCTACTACTCAAAATCGAGTTTAATCGAAATTAAATTTTGATAATCGACAAATGATCAATTATCTAAATATCGAATAGTAGTTAAATATTGTCATAAAGAAACGAAAGACATTAATTTTATGTTAAAAAATAAGAAAAAAGTTTAAAATATAAATACGCTAACGATGTATATTTTATCAAATACGTCTTTTAAAAACAATATAATAGTCATATTACACATTATTTTCATGAAAATATATAATTTTTTTTTTTTTTATAAATGTGGAGTTATCTTATTACTTATTAATGGTGGGGTGGTTATTGAAAAAAATTAGAGAAAATATATAAAAAGTGGATTACATAAAGACCCTTTATTATAATTTTATTGATTGTGTTAATGTTATTTCACATGTGATACTACCCTAGTCAAACACATGTGATTAAGTTAATCGTTCTTGATGGAATATTTGATTTACTCGTCGTATTATAAGTGATATGATTTAAATATATAATTCGAGTTTAAGCGGTTTAATCATTTATATCTTTCATTTATTTTTATCTTATGTTATCTTTTTCTCTTATCTTTTTCTTATAGTTTATTGTTGGTGTTTTTTCTTATACTCTTTTCCATGACATGTTTGATTGATTTTCAAGTTACCACAGCTTAGGAAACAAGTATTTTATGGCTTATTCCTCTGTTATCTGAGCCCTTTATAAACAGTCCAGAAGCTTGGATTTTAAGAAGAATACTTGTTTTCCTTTGTTAAATTGCACTCCTTTTAGATTAAGTTAAAGATATTACGAGAATCCGCCATGGAAGACAAATGTTCCATCAAGAATGATGTTACTGAAGTAATGTTTATGCTCTCAATCGTTTAAGTGTTGATGTTGCCATTGGTACTCTTCTGCAACTTGTTTTGATCTACTTGTGGCTTATGCAGTTAATAGGGAATACGCCTATGGTATATCTGAACAATATCATCGACGGTTGCGGAGCTCGAATTGCTGCCAAGCTAGAACTGATGGAACCTTGCTCCAGTGTTAAAGACAGGCATGTAGAGGCCTTTTTTATTTACATTTGATTTGCATATTCTTCACAGCATTTTAGCAGAGTGTTGCCTGCAAATTTACACCTTTTGTCATTGTTTATTGATCCACAGGATTGCTTATAGTATGATTAAAGATGCAGAAGATAAGGGATTGATTACACCAGGGAAGGTATTGTACTGCACTCAAATATGCTTTGATCAGTTGATTAATGCATGTGAAGTGATTATTTGATAACCTAACCAGGAAGAGATCTAAGAACACTTGAACTTTAGACTGTTTTGTAATAATTTATCAGATATGGAACATTTAAGCTAAAAAACTTCCCATTTGTTTTGCATATATCGAAAAAGAGTGTTCTGATCGAGCCTACCAGCGGTAATACCGGCATTGGATTGGCATTCATTGGGGCTGCTAGGGGTTATAAAGTTATTGTCATAATGCCATCTTATGTGAGCATTGAAAGGATAATCGTTGTTCGAGCTTTTGGAGCTGAGGTATGTCTCACAAACAAAGCCAAGGGCATTAAGGGGGTATTTGACAAGGCTGAGGAGATACTGAAGAACACACCAGACGGCTACATGCTACAGCAATTTGAAAACCCTTCCAATCCACAGGTAGCATCTTTGCTGTTATAACATTTCTAATGTTTCATCAGGTGATGTTTCAAAGAAGTAATGAATTCCTTGTTTAAGATCCATTATGAAACCACCGGTCCGGAGATATGGAAAGACTCGGGAGGTAAAGTTGATGTACTGGTTGCAGGCATAGGGACTGGTGGTACAATCACAGGTACAGGGAAATTCCTCAAAGAGAAAAAATCAGAGATCAAGGTTTGTTCCCCATTTAGGACAGAAATTAAGACAACAAGCACATGTCTTGTAGTTATGTTAGTAAGAAAATCTTATTCTTTTCGTCAACGTATAGGTATATGGCGTAGAACCAGCCGAAAGTGCAGTCTTGAATGGTGGAAAACCTGGTAAGATTAATGTTATCAGATTAATGTTGTTTTAAAACTCTAAAGCTCAATATCCGGTAAGTTCATTCTGCAATTTGTGCAATATCCTGTAATTAACTATTTCCTCCACAATATTGCCTGTGCATGTCAAAGGCCCTCATCTGATCCAAGGAATTGGTGCTTCTATCATCCCTGATGTTTTGGATGTCGGCCTTCTCGATGAAGTTATCAAGGTAAGTCTCAAAAGCATCGATACCGCATTTGTTTGTCAAAATATCCGATTGGTATGATCAGTGATGCCATGGTATGTCCTAGAAACAGTTCTAGGAAACTTTTCAATTGGTTGAATTTTTAAACATTAACAAACTTCCGGATCTGTCACATGATAGTATTCGTTTTCGTTTAAGAACCGATTTCAATTGCCATGGCAAGAATCAATCATCTGATCCACTGATTATCTAGTATGCCCCCTTAGTAGTTTCCTAATCCATTATACTTCCTGCTGTTATAACTTCTTAGATATCTGGTGAAGAAGCCATTGAAACTGCTAAACTGCTAGCCTTGAAGGAAGGTTTGCTGGTACATTCATAACCATGAATCGATTCTTACAACCGTCTCCATCAATTGTTCTTCATTTTCCCTGTTTGTTTGCTCAAATGAATAAAAATGACAGGTTGGTATATCATCTGGTGCTGCTGCAGCGGCAGCAATTAAGTTGGCTAAGAGGCCAGAAAATATTGGCAAACTCATAGTTGTGAGTTGCATTCCCTTCATGTTCATATCACGTATAGGTTATGATAATTCCCGATATTACTCGAACTCTTCATTTTTCATTTTTTGAAGGTAATCTTTCCGAGTGCCGGTGAGCGTTACCTGTCGTCGGAATTGTTTGAATCATTGAGGCATGAAGCAGAAAACATGACCATTCATTGATGCTCTATGAACTCTGCCTGCCTTCACTTTCTGTTCCAACTTTGTGCTCTATGTGATTCGGATTTAATGTGTGTTAAATCCGGATATGTATCCAAATCCAATATGAATAAACTCGATTGTTTAATCTTTTTTCATATTAATATTCAAATATTAGTAAATTTTCAGAGGATCATACTGTATTTATGTTTAAGATAAACTACATAAATAGTCATTGTATTATGAGGTTAATGTCGAAATGACCATCATTCTTTAAAAAACTATAAATCTATCAGTCAATTATTAAAATGATATCAATATAGTCATCCACCGTTAAAAATTAACAGACTAATGACGTGATAATTAAAAATAGAATAGAATTACGCATTCACTCTCTATTATTCTTATATTCTTCTTATTGTATGTTTTCTATGATGATAAACTTGCTGTATTTGAAATCTATTTGGGGTTGGAACTTGCAAATTTACATTTCCAAGATACAGCTTTTCTAGTCTCTTTATTTTATGTTTTTTATCCTTGGATTGGCCATAATTCAATAAAAACATTTTGTATATGAGTAAAAGGGGGAAGGGATAGGATGTTTCAAGTGAAATATCACATTGCTTGAGTAACCCTAGATGCTGTAGAACAGTAGAAGGATAGACAGCAAGGGCATTTTAATGCATCGTAGATTCTTACCCCAAAATTGTGTCATTTGGTGATGGTAAATTGCTCAAAACACATAAGGTGTCTGCTAACCAATAAGAAATGTTTCTTGAGCGGAGTGGAGTAGGCTACCGTGAGATAACACAAATTATTTATAAAGTTTATGTTAATACTAAATTAAAATGAAGAATAGCACTAATTCTTAATATTATCTGTGTTCGCAATAAGCTTGGGTAGTTTTGCTTGATTATAAAAGTCATTATCTTGAATTGCAGACTAGTTCATCATTTTATCATTTTATTTTGGGTACTGGATCTAGGCACTGATGTTTATTGTGGGTATTGGATCCAGGGCACTTCCTGCGAAGGCTGCATTGGCTATTCGTTGGTGACGCTCTTGGAGATGACCAAGATAACTCGATGGGACCTGAGAACCGAGGTCAGGTAAATCATAACTTGTGTTTGCCATATTTCTTTCTCCTCCACCAGCTGTTGCAAACATTTTCCCCCACAAGCATTTTGTAGCTTTTCTTGCGTTCATGGATGCAACACAACCAACTTTGACCCTCCCTTGTGATGGTGGATTCCACCGTAAGCTCGAGGAAACACAAGAGGCGTCCCGTATTTGCTCATTCGTCTGACACGGTGGGAAGAATTCGGCGAAGGACTGCTCAGCAAGAAACCAAACTCCAATAGGATCCTAAGATATACTCGAGAAAACCCAATTATTTCTCGCTTTTCTTATATGCCATAACATGCTTGCAATCGGGCAAAGACCTTCATTGAAAGAAACTTTGTGAAAAAGACAGACAGACATACAGATACCATTTGCTCCTCCTTGAAGATCCCCTGAAATTAACAGAAATGTTTTTGATGATGACTCATGCTTTAAGTTGAAGAATCCCTTTATTGAGAAGCCTTGAGCAGAAGTTATTACAAATGCTGAAGCTATGCATGTGCAATGTGCATGGTTGGACACCCAAAAATTGAGTCACAATACCACCAACATCTTTGGGTGTGAAATCAATACATTCATTTCTGCATCATTTGGGATGGGACAGCTTTCAATTCAAGGTCCTTTTTCAGATGAAGCTTCCCTTAGATCCAATCTCAATCTTCACTCTTATATCATACATGTGTACTTTAAATTATATTATGATTATCTTTTTAAATGATTTTAATAAAAAAATCAAATTCGAATAATAAGTATGTAAAATATATGTATCTTATTTCATTAATAATTTTAAAATATATCATATTTTAATTATATTTTATACAATATCTTAAAATGCTAGGTTTAATATCATCAAATTTTGGTCCTTGGCACTTGTCCTACCTAGAATTAGTAGGTTGTTAGGTACCCTCTTTTTCCTTTTTAATATACAAATTTTCAACATATTGTTTAAATCCTATTGATTTACTCCTCCATTATATATAGCTCTATTTCCCAATGAAAGATAAAAAAGGGGGAAAAGTGAAGTTTGAAGCAATCTAAAAATTTAAATTGAAAATTAAAAAAAATAGTTGGATAGATCACCATGTGATAGTAACATTTAATTCTAAGCTACAATTCACCTACAAAACTATCATGTCTCCTTTTCATTTTATCTTCTACACATTTCTTATTTTCACAATAAAATATTATGTGTAATTATTTTATATACATTCTTTTAAAAATAATTGTATATAACCATATTTATTTCGATGTCATTTTAATAGTTGACCGGTATATTTAACGTTTTTAAAGTATTGTAACCATTTCTATACCAATCCTATAATAGGATAACTATCTATATAATTTTCCCTATTTATTTTAATTTGAATTTTTAAGTTTAATAATTTTTATTTAATTATCGATACTAAATTTATAATTTATTATAAAAATATTATTTCAATTAAGTTTTAAATTTTAATGGAAGTACAAAAGAAACGTTTATTGATTCTTTGTATGCGTTAGCACCGTTTCCTCTGTTTCTACACTGTTGCCTCAGGCTTCAGCCCCTCTCTGTTCTTTCAGTATTTTCTTCCCAACCCCATCCTTTATATTCAATAAAAGTTTCAATCTTTTCCATTCAATTCAACAAAAACATAACCAGTTCTTCCTTCTCCTTTCTGGGTTCGGTTCTGTCTCTTATTTTCCGGTTAAAATATAGAGAAAATATACGAAAGAAAAAAAATTTTGAATTTCCTTTCCGTTTCAAGGATTATTTTTGTGTTGTTTCCCTCTCCCATGATCACAAAAAATGGCTTGAGTTTCGGTTGATCCTGCAAAAAACCGCATTTCGTTTACTTTTTTATTCCATTACTCAATAAATTAACAACAGTTAAAAACTTCGTTATAAAGCCTTGATTTTTATTTGTTTGGGAACTCATTTTTTTCATTGAAAATCTTCGATTTTTTGTTAAAAACCAGAACAAAAACATGGGTAATTCTGGGTTTCTAGCAACACTACTATTACCGACACTTCTCTGTGTTCATCTCTTTGGTGGATCTGTTGATGGTCTTGGTGTGAACTGGGGCACAATGGCGACTCATAAATTGCCTCCGGAAACAGTGGTTCAGATGTTGAAAGACAATGGGATTAAAAAAGTGAAGCTTTTTGATGCAGATTCAAAGACAATGTATGCTCTTGCAGGGAATGATCTTGAAGTTATGGTTGCCATTCCTAACGATCAGCTGCTTTCTATGAATAGCTATGATCGGGCTAAAGAATGGGTGAAGAAGAATGTCACCATCTATAACTTCAAAGGAGGTGTTAACATTAAGTAAGTTCATTTTTTTTTTCATTTATGTTGGGTTTTTTGAGGTTTTGATTTGTTTAAATTGATGAGAGAGATCTTGATGTTGTCTTCTAGTAAGGATTTTGATCAGTTGAATAATGCTTAATTTGGTCATTGTTAGAATTAGCATTAAGGAAACTTGTCCTGATTATTGTTATTCAGATTGAGAATGAGTTTTTAATGATTTTGAAGTTAGAGATTATGTTACTCGAATTCGAATATATAAGTTTCTTTTCGAATATTTGGAGATCATATTTTCATATCTAACTCCTGAAATGTATATCAGTATCTTGAAATTTTCACTCTGTTTTCACAGGTATGTAGCTGTTGGAAATGAGCCATTTCTGCAAACCTACAATGGCTCCTTTGTAAACACCACGTTCCCTGCTCTTCAAAACATTCAAAATGCACTTAATGATTCTGGTGTTGGGGACACCATAAAGGCTACCGTGCCCTTAAATGCTGATGTCTACAACTCTCCCGAAAGCAACCCCGTTCCGTCTGCCGGACGGTTCCGGACCGATATCAGTAGACAGATGAGGCAAATAGTTGATTTCCTAGCCAATAACAGTGCACCTTTTACTGTGAACATCTACCCTTTCCTCAGTCTTTACGGGAATGATGACTTTCATTTCAATTATGCTTTCTTCGATGGAGGAAACCCGATCATTGATAATGAGATTCAGTACACTAATGTTTTCGATGCCAACTTCGACACATTGGTTTCGGCTTTGAAAGCGGTTGGTCATGGGGATATGCCTATTATTATTGGGGAAGTTGGTTGGCCTACAGATGGTGACAAGAATGCCAATTTGGCTAATGCGCAGAGATTTTACAATGGACTCTTGCCGAGACTTGCAGCCAACACCGGCACACCTCTCCATCCAGGTTACCTCGAAGTTTACTTGTTTGGACTTATCGACGAGGATGCCAAGAGCATTGCACCGGGAAGTTTCGAGCGTCATTGGGGGATCTTCCGGTACGACGGGCAGCCTAAATTCCCAATAGATCTTTCAGGTCAGAATCAGACCAAGTTCCTCATTGGTGCAAAGAATGTCAAATATCTCCGACAGCAATGGTGTATGTTCAACCCAAATGCTAAGAACATTGGCAAACTTGTGGACAACATAAACTACGCTTGCACTTTCTCCGATTGCACAGCTCTCGGGTTCGGATCTTCATGCAACAACCTCGATGCCAATGGGAATGCTTCGTATGCTTTTAACATGTATTACCAGGTGCAAAATCAGAAAGACATTGCCTGTAACTTTCAAGGTTTGGGCGTCCTTACGACACAGAATATTTCACATGGGACTTGCAATTTCATCATTCAGATTGCTTCTTCATCATCATCTTCTTTTCCTTCAGTAAGTCCCTTAGTGGTAGTCTTATCCATTTTTACAGTTCTAACTTCATATTTACTGTCTTAACTTTCATTATATTATATCCTTTGTGTTATTTTTGCATATTTCTCTTAGATTCTTGTGATTTACTATAATAAAATTCACCTACTTCCCACCGGAAAACTCTGTTCTTAAGCCTTGATATAACTGTATTGCACACAAGAACGGCAGGCAAAAAGGAGACTGACTGAACAGTGGGTGCTTGGGTTGGCTCCTTTCCAAAACACCTTGTACTATTTTTTCTTTACAATAGATATTTTTACTACAAATTTTTATGTTATATAAAGTTTAATTGTATATATTATTATTTGTTAAAAAAATAGTGTCAATTAAAATAATATTAAATATGTGATGTCAGTCTAAATTATAGATATCTTATATTGTTCATAATAAATTTAATTTATATCTATTTATTTAATCACTGTTTATAAATATATTATATGAACGAGTCATGTGATGGTAAAGTGACGATTAGGTGAGTCTATGATTCATATAAATGACAAGGCAAGAATAATTTGTCTTGGAAGTTGCGAAATAAAGATGATTTTAGATTTTATATTTGCATCAGAATTTTTTTGAAGAAGATGAATATAAGAAAGATAGTCTTCACATCTTTTCTGTCCAATTGACATTCTTGGCGATATTATGCTTATAAAATGAAATAAAGACAAAAAGTCTCAAAATTCTTACAGTATGATACATGATATATATTTTTTAGAATATTATAATTTTTATAGTAAAAATAAAATCTAATGAATTGCAATCTAATTTTAAGCAACAAATTTTATTTAATAATTAAAAATTAAAATTAAATAAATTACGATCCGACTTTAAATAGTAAAATTATCCTTAAAAAATAATTATTATTCTAAAATCGTACATAAACCAATAAACACAAAGAAATGGAAGTATATAATGTTTGCATGTCTCGTCATACAGGTAATAGCCAATATACAGTACTACAATTGACTTTGTAATTTGTTCTTACCATATTTAATTAATATTGACGATTCAAAACAAATTAGTGTAAAAATAATAACTCACAATAATTAGTATTTAAATGTAATTTATGACTAATATTTTTTATTTTTTTAATTGCAATTACAAGAGAGAAATTTGGATTAAAAAAATTCGTAAACAAAGTACGTTATATATATTATATCATGATTATTATAGTATAAAATACATAATAAATGTATTAATTAAAAGTTTCTACAATCGTTTTAGTTTTAAGGTTTAAAGATTTATTTTAGAGTTTAGAGATTAAAATTTAAAGATATCTGTTAGAATTTAAAATTTAGAGTTGATAGGTTAGAGTTTTACTTTTAAAGTAATATGATGAAGATTTAGGTTTTAACCTATAAACACTAAATTTTAATCTAAGACTATAAATTCTAACCATTATCCTAAATTCTAGTCTCTAGACCTAAACCCTACACCCTCAAATGAAGTAATAAACTTTAAAATAAAGTTTTTACCGGCAATATATTGAATAATTACCTAATTAATTAATTAATATAATTATTAAAGAAAATATCTCATGCCGATGAAAACAAAAAGTTTTTTTAAGTGCCTTAATTTTAGAGTTTAAGAACTTAAGTGTACATGTTTATAATTTAAGGTTTATAATTAGAATTTAAAGTTTAAGTTTTAAATTTAAGATTTAAATAATATGATTAAGAATTTAGGGTTTAACCTAAAAACCTTAAACTTTAAATTCTAATCACACTTAAAAACTTTTACCTTTAAACCCCTCTAAGTTAAATTCTAAATGAATTCTCTAATCCTTCAAAAAATTGAATTCTGGAACCGATTATTATAACGTATAAATTGATAGTTTGGTAATCATAATACGTCAATATTTAAGACAAATAGGTGTAGAAGATTTTATTTAATTTTTATTATTTTGAATAATTTTTTATATTAATCATTTGTATATAATTCATTAATCGAAAACATATAATTAAAAACTCTTAATTAACATTTTTTTTCTTAATTAAATTGTGTGTTCAATACTCATTAAGAGCAAAGTTTTCCTTCCTCTCACCCTTTTTAGTATAAAAAAAACTAAAGACCACTTTCTTAACCTAATTTGCTCAATTCATAACGTTAAAATATGAATTTTTAATCTTACTTAACAGATCTGAAACATTTAATTACCAATTAGTTGTCGGTATTATTTTGTGTCATATTTGGACACTTCAAGATGCTAGTTTAGTACCTATTCCATCCCTACAAAACACAACTAAAACAGGCCAATGCTAACCAATTTGTTAATGGAGTTGGTGACCCACTCTAGGCTTTGTTATACCATAGGATTGCCTTCAAGAACAAGATTCCTCCTATTTCTACCCACCGTCCTTTACATTCTTAACAAATCTTATCTGTCATCAACACCCACAAAACTAAATAAAATTGGGTTTTCAGAATCTTCAATTCTTTGTCAATCTCATTGGTTTTAGAAGCAGGAAAAGAAAAAGGAGAAATGTGTCCTCTCAGGTTTGTGTTGGTCTTTTTCTCAGCAGTTTTAGCAGGGTATGTTGCATGGAGGATGGTACGTTCATCATCCCACATCGATAGTAATGGCAAGGGAAGTGTAGTTGCTGAGAATTCTGGGAAGATAGTTGCCAATGGTAAACAAGAACTCAGGTCCAAAAGGGTATATGTTGAAATAGTTCCTTTTTCTCTAGAAATGTTTTTTTCCCTTCATTTTTCAAGGTTTCTGGTTTTAATTTCTCTTGATTGGGTTTATTTTCCTCTTTGTTCACGACTTTCAGAGGTATTGGTGGAGGAATTTCAAGGAATTGAAGAACGAGGAGAAAGTTAGCAGCCATTAGAAAGCATTTTAGAATAGAATATGAAGTTTCAGACATTAAGAGATCTGGAATCTGGAATCTAAACAGATGAAAATTCAGTTCTTTTGTACTTTACCTTGTTATGAATGGGGTCTATCCAAGTATAATCTCTGCTAGAATGCCTGAAACTTAAAAAAAATAGAATTATTTCAAGAAAAATAAAGAGTTGGAGCCCAGAGAAAACATACCAGAAAAGTATTACCACCAGTCATGGAATACTATCACAGAAATAAAAATAGAAGTTCATTTTCTTTTAACTTTCTTTCTAACAGAACTGCCCTTTGCATTAGATTTCAGAGAAACAAGTTTAAGTACAAATTCAACAGTTATGTATCGATTTCCATTTTCCAGAACGATACTATCAAGTCATCAAGTTTCTAATGCATTACTCAATTCATGTGCCAAAAACTAATGGCAAACGAAACCAAATTGAAATCTAGAATCAATGGGAGAGGAGAAGGGAAAAAACGTCTTGGATCAAAATAGGAGGAATCTTGGGAAGAAGACCCAATTTCACCCTTATCCTTTCCCATTTTCTTGGGAAGAAGAGATTGATGAATGTTTGGTAAAATACCTCAATTTGCAATGGTGACTGACCCCCAAAAGTTTGCTCAACTCGACAACCCCTCGTCATTCCCCACTGCTAATTGGATGTCTTGGAACTTTTTTATTCATTTTATTGTCTGTCGCCGCATTCCCAGAAAATTCTAGAACCTGAAACGAGTACATTGCAATCCAAATTAGGTTTAAACCCAAATAAAAAACTAACAATACCCAATCGAGTAAGGTCAGATTTTGTCGATAAACAATGTTTTTCGACTGAAATAATAGAAACCTAGAACCAAAAATCCTTTTAAAAACCAACCTCAGCAACGAGGTACTCAAGCACGGAAGAGAGGTAGACAGGAGCTCCAACACCGACACGTTCAGCATATTTCCGGCTTTCAAGAACCTAGCGATCCTCCCCACCGGAAACTAGAGACCTGTCTTATGCGACCTTGATACCGACTTCGATGACTTCGGTTTCCCTCTTCCTCCTTAGTTTGATCCTGCCGTATAACTCATATTTTAAAATCCCTAACCCTAAATTTTCCTTGCAACGATGGAACTGAGATTGGCAGAAGCAGAGGCTTGATTTCACTCACGATGATTGCCAACGTGCCATCAATTTTCATGGGTTTTCGCGGGAAAATCTTTCCTTTATCGGGTTATTGTCTTGGTTCAAGGTGTAAAAACGCAGTCGTATCGAAGTTGGCAATGCTACCCAATTGATGCTATTTAAAAGGAGCCCAAATCCAGATCTCGTTTTGGGGCATAAATACAAGTATATTGTTATATTAAAAATAACATAAATCTAAAACCTAATATATAATCTATTGGATAAGGCTTAAATGAAAAAAATAAGTGTTAAAAATATATATTTTTAAATCTTATATGCTTAAAGTATTTTTTGTTATAAAAATGTCTAATTATATTATTATAATTTTAGGAATTTTAAGATTATTTATAAAAATTATTTTTAAAAATTTAAAAATTTTGGGGTTTTTTATTTAAAAAATAAGATCACATGTTTAATAATATTAAACTTTCCCATTAACCCTTTATATAACTAGAGATTATTAGGTAAACCCTATTCATCACGTCATGATCTAAACAATTAAGACCGTTCATCTTTAAATAACTACCTAATAATTGTTTATCCACTAATTACATGTAAGAAAAAATAATAAATTATCTTATAAAGATTAAAATAAATAATTTTAATTAATTAAAATTATAAATAACGTAGTTGATCTAATAATTTTTCTTATATATCAATCTTTGTTTCATTATGTTAACACTGTTCTTAGTTGTTGACCCAACCCCCAGCCTTCCAAAACCATGGATTACTGTGGGCTAAATTAATAATATAAATAAATACCTCCGACGGTGCCCTTGGACAGACAATTTCATAGACAATGACAGCCTATATACAACACATATACTAGCTGTTGGGTTTTGCTTCAGGACTCAGTCGTCAAAGTATTGATTACAAACACAGATTCTTAACGACTAATTACAAAAGAAGTCACCCAAATTTTAAATTTTTTTATTATCATCGATCCAAAAAGATAAAATTTGCAAACAAGACACTAAACCTTAACATCAACAAAAATAAAACATACACTAATAATCAGAGATGGATAGATGACATTAAAAATATCATCAAAAATTTTAAATTTATATATAATTTAATTTGTTATATTTTATAATGAATATTCATATAAATATTATTTTCTTGAGATTGATATTTTAATAAAAATTTAGATACAAATATATCATAAAATTATATAAAAAATGTTTATAGTATTAAATATCGGTATAACTTTTAATCTATATATACATATTTATTTTAGGGTTAGAAATTTAATTTAAGATATAAAATATAAAATTTAATAGATTAATCTAAGTTGTAAATGGTTTGATTTCGTTTAAATAAATTTTGAGTTTAAAATATTGTGTATACAAAAAATTTATATTAAAAAATTTATCAGTTAAAACTAAATATACTATATAGATAATTTAAATTAATTAGAATAAAGTTTAAAAAATAAAAGATTAAATAAATTGTATGAAAAAAATCCATTGTTATATTAAATATTAAGATTATATGAGATTCATTACTTACATTAATAGCTAATGATAATTATATAAGTTTAAATTTTGACATAAAATATAATATATTTTTATTTAATAAAAATTAAAATTATAAACATTAATAATAATTTCAATTTAAAGACAAAACGCGTGGGTCCCACAAAACAGTTATCTTTTGGCCGCTCAGTTTTGTCCTATCTTTTGTCCTCATCCACAATAGGTGTATTTTAGCATATATCTGTTTACTACTTTTAAACTACGCCAAATATTTCTTATCCTTCACCCACATTACAAATCGCACGCTCATATAATAACTCTTCCATTAGTTTTTGTTGATGTGAGATATATCATTTTCTCTCTCTGATTCTCTGTTTTCTTATGAACTTATATAATTAATCCAAAAAAACCCAATCAACAACAAGTTGATAATGAGTTGAACAGCAGAAAAAAGGAAAAAAGAGGATCCTTGGAGTGGAAAATCGAATAAAAATAGAATCTTTGTTGTTGTTCTCGTTTTCTTCTTTAGTTTTTTTTAATTGATTTGGTTTATGTGTGATATGAATTGTGTGTGTTTTGGGGTGGTTCTTCAAGAGGATCTGTTTTAAGCTGTGGGTTTTTGTTCTTGAATCTTTAGAGGAGGGGGAAATGGCTAGAAGTAATGAAGTCAACCTCAATGAATGCAAGGTACGATCTTTTTCCTTGTTTAATTTGTCAATTTCTATAATTTATATATATAATTGGATTGTCGAAGTTGGTTTGTAATCTGTTTTTAATATATTTTTAGGGCCGATTTTAGCTGATTTTCTTTTATTACAGCTGGTGATTTTCATTAGTTTGAGTTGTTTTATTTGGGAAACTTGTTTAGATTTTGAAGATAATATAAATTAGTGAAGGAATCTTACATGTTCTTGTTTTGGATCACTTTGCTTTGATGGATAGTTGTTACTTGAAAATAATTTGTGGGAAATTATGGAGTTCTTAGCATACATAGCATATGTTCTTTGTTTTGATTTGTTCTTCTTTGCTTTTGTCTCTGAATAGATGGTGGTTCCCCTAAATACTTGGGTCCTCATCTCCAATTTTAAGTTGGCTTACAATCTTCTTCGTCGACCTGATGGCACTTTCAATCGTCACTTGGCAGAGTTTCTTGATCGAAAAGTCCCTGCCAACGCAAACCCTGTCGATGGGGTTTTCTCATTCGATGTCCTCATTGATCGTGGTACGAGTCTCCTGTGTCGTATCTATAGACCGGCTATGGCTGAAGAGCCTCAGCCAAATGTTGCTGAACTTGAGAAGCCTGTTGCAGATGAGGTTGTTCCTGTTATTATTTTCTTTCATGGTGGAAGCTTTGCTCATTCCTCGGCTAACAGTGCCATATATGATACTCTATGTCGGCGATTGGTCGGTCTTTGTAAGGCTGTTGTGGTCTCTGTGAATTATCGACGTGCACCTGAGAATAGATACCCTTGTGCTTATGATGATGGGTGGACTGCTCTTAAGTGGGTTAACTCAAGACCTTGGCTTCAAAGTCAAAAAGATTCCAAGGTTCATATATATCTGGCTGGAGATAGCTCTGGTGGTAACATCGTGCACCATGTTGCTTTGCGAGCTATAGAATCGGGAATTGATGTATTGGGGAACATATTGCTCAATCCGATGTTTGGGGGACAAGAAAGAACTGAATCTGAGCAGCATTTAGATGGGAAATACTTTGTTACTCTACGAGACCGAGACTGGTATTGGAGAGCTTATCTTCCTGAAGGTGAAGACAGAGACCATCATGCATGTAATCCATTTGGACCTAACGGTAAAAGTCTTGAAGGAATCAAATTCCCAAAGAGTCTTGTTGTGGTTGCCGGCTTTGACCTTATTCAGGATTGGCAATTGGCTTATGTTGATGGGCTGAAAAAAGCTGGCCAAGAGGTTAAACTTTTATATATGGAACAAGCCACGATCGGCTTTTACTTGTTGCCGAATAACAATCACTTCCATACCGTTATGGATGAGATAAGCAAGTTTGTAGGTTCTGGTTGTTAATAGAATTAACCTTTACGGCATTCCTACGCTTGTGGAAATCGACAAGTTTGCAGTTTAAGATTGTGTAGTGTCACTAATTAATGCCCTATTAGTGCTGGTGTTATTTGGCTCCTTATATTCGGATTACCGTACTCGATTATATGGTCAGAAGAGGAATTTCAGCACATAGCTGGTCTGGTCTGCATTCAGTTGCCTGGACTCATGTTATCTTCCATGAAGCTCGTGTTCCGGTTAGAGCCTTTTGACTATGTTTTAGCGGACTACTAAATTTAAGAGTTACAAATTCCGGCTTCTTGCCACAAAGGAAAAGAAGACGGGAATATATGGATAACCTCCGGTACCCAATCAAGGGATCGGTGCCTGGCTAATGTTATATATGCTAATTTTAGAACATGGATTAGAAATTCCCATGTTTTTTTTTCTTATGACCCTGTATGTTTATACATATGTGTTTGGTATATATTAAAATGTTTGCTTAAATCAGTCTCCAATCTCCACCGTTGTCATCCGGTTCAAAGTTTTGGTATTTCGTTTGCTTTATTCTGGCTTGATACAATCATATATATTCGATACAAGGTTGAGAAGTTTGGATTATATGTTTCTTTCTTATGACCTCTCTTGTTTTCAAGCAGGTTGGCTTTGTCATATTTGTGTTGTTTTCTTGTGTTTGTGTTCCGAATGAGGAATCGAAACGTGTAGCGATTTCAGCCATTAAATCCCATCCAGGACAAAAGGGCATCAAGACACTTTGATAAATGATTGGAAGCAAATTCTAGTAAGTCCCTTTCCTCTACCAATGGCTTGAGATTTTGATTGGATACATTCTTGTCATTTCTTGAATGCTTGTTATTGTGGTATGAGGAATGGTGGAGGCTTGAAATCTTTGCATAAAAACACAGAAATTGGCTTGTTTTGAAAGGGAAACAAGAACATATCATGCATATATGTATGTATATGTGTGTTGGTGTGTGTATTAATGGTGGTTGCAATTTGGATGTGCATTAAATGGGGACCACCTGTGTTATGATTTGCATTCATTGTGCTAAAAGAATATTAGCATAATGTTAAAGAACAGCTAAGCTTTTGATAATGACTTCAAAAGCCTTTGTCCAATTGACTTTAATGGACCAACTAAAATTATGGTACTTTCATCAGAATTAAATTTGATTTCATTTATGTCCACCATTTTGTTTTCTTCTACACTTTCTCTTAACCTATTCTCATTTCTTTCTATTGTTTTTTCTCCAAAAATGTCAGTATCGCTACCGTTTGTCACGAGACCATTATCTTTTTATATTTCCGATTACATGCTAAAAAGCTTGTTCTTTTAAATCCGAATCCGATGATGTGGGATTAATGTTGTGTAATTACTTTTTTAAAGTGTTTTGGAGTGACATCATTGTTTTGTTTCTAATTGTGTTTTCTGACTAGGATTGCAACTGTTGCATGTGAAATTTCAGCTGATAAACTTCCAATAATTTAAAACTTTACCTCAACATTCAAAAATTTACAACAATGATCCAAATTTCCCAAATTCTTGCATTCTCAACATTATTTTGGAAGAGTTTGAGTTTAATAGGATTAAGAAAAAGTATGAACAAATACGTTGGGTGGCGATGATGGTTCGAATATATTTCATAAAATAAATACAAGAACAAGATGAGAGAGTAAACTAATTGATAGATTGCTGTCATTACAGCATATATTTTGGCTTTGTTTTCAATTTGCAGCAATGTAGGGGAACATCCCGGTCGAGTGAAAATAGCTTTGACCCTTTGAATATCAATAAAATATTTATGTTCATTGAATGTGAACATCGAATCATTCAGTAAATGCCAACTATAAGAAGCAAATTTCATCCTCCCAGCAGCGTGGGGTTTCCATTCTATTTCCATAACAGTTGTGTGTCGGATATAATTATATGTATTCGATATATAAATAAATGTGAATATAAATATCGAATAAAACTATTTAGAAATTTTAAGTAAAAATGGCTGGTGATGAAAACTTAATTTGGACAATGGATATGTTTGTCCAAGGAAGATCTCCTCCATCTTCATGGATGGTTGGTGGTTATGCTCATTCACCGGAACTGGTGCATGTTTATCCGTTTAGTATGTCTACGAAATATTGTCATTTCGTGTCTTAAAAAGATTGTAAATGTTAGAACTAATTCAAGTTTTTTAAGGGTAACCATATCATATATTGTTACTATACCTTGTTAAAGATCCGAAACAGAGAAAAGAATTGCAGATATCGAAACTAATTCGAACCCAGAGTTGCTGGAGGTCGTGTTTTTATGGTAAGAGCATACATGATCATATGTTGTTCCAATTCACATGTTCTTTGTCATTGCTTAAACATTGGAAATGATACAAGCGTAAGCTCAAAAGTAGCTTAGATACCTCATAAAACTGTAAGAACAGGAACAATGATTTTAAAACTGCAGATGAGGTGTTTCTGAAACAAACATATTACAAAGGAATCGAGCCGCCAGCATTCGAGATTTGTTGTTCAAGCTAGCATTAGAAACAAATAGAAAAGGTCAATTCTCAACATTTGACTTGAAACATTACCTGGAACATAGATTCAAGCATGGTTTTCACAAATGGAATACCATGCTTCATTGTTGCAGACATTTCAAGCATGTGTATAAGACATCGAGATTTCAAAATTTAAATGTAATCAAATGTAATGATCCGAGGCATAATTCGAACTCACCCTTCGATGTTCTGAGCTTTGCAGTAGTTCCGGAAGAAGATGCAGAGTTTCTGAACTCTCTGAGCATCAATGCTGTAGGATATACAATAAGTGAGAATTGACAGACACCATGAAATAAAATTTTAAGAAACTATGGAATTATTACAGGTATGAATCAACATGAGCTTTCTATCAACATACATGTATGCATGCATGCATGCATGCATTTATACATGGGTGATTTTCATGCTGGAAACAAGTGATGACACACGAGATTAACATAAGATAGAATGGGGAAATACCTGGAGCAGCTACCTTTCAACTGGTGAACATGAGCATTCATCCTTTAGAAATCTATGATCTGTTTCTCTCTAAATTAAATTTCAGAAGCAATAATCAAACCACATTAAGACATGGACAAGTGTTCAAATCTGTAAAGCTATGGCAGAAACTAGAAACAAAACGAAAATGTATAAAAAATGTTCTTTTGTTGAAGTAAAGTTCCTTACTCAGTTCATTGAGCAGTCTCTCTGAATCCTGAAGTTCATGAAGCTGGGTGAATTGTTCATCAAGGAAACCTAATCATAAAGCAAGAAATGAGAGTTAAAAGAGTTAACCCCAGATAATTTTCTTGAATGCCAGTCAGTCTGCTAATAATGTAAACAAAAGCTAACCTCATGAAAGAGTGAGGTTCTGTAATCAACCCATTGCCTTTGCAACTGAACCAAATCCATTGCACAGCTTAGAGAAGAATACATATATATGGCATTGTTGGCTTGAAAGGAGTGGAAAATTGATAGACATAAATGGATATTATAGTGTTTGGAGGCAAAGAATCTCTTGTCCCTAGGAAGTTGACTATGTAAAGTAACACTTTTCCTGTCTGTTTCTCTCTCCCTTTTATTACTATCTTTGCTGTGCCCTCTCTCCTCTGGGATTGTGCTTCTGTTTCCTCTGTTTAGCCTCTCACCATTTATGACCTTGAAAACAGCAATCTGTATGCGTGCAAGTATGTACATTTAAAGCATCAGAAATACAAAACTTGATGCCACATACCATTCACCTCCCTCTCTTTTTTCCCTTTTACCATTGCATCAGTTTCTTCAATTGTTTATTGATTTAATTTTCCTATGCAAAGTGGCAAGTGCAAAACATATGATTGAACAGTGACGTTGTACATTTTATTATATTGTCTTTTCGAAAAACATTTTATTATATTGTCTTTTCGAAAAACACAATGACTTAGAGATAAATTTACGATATTAAGGTCTTGTTTTGTCAGATCCTAGTGCCTCTAAAAACACAATATTTGATGTCAAATCCACACAACACGCTTGACAAACAATACCTGACAAAAGAGGATTAGATTTAGATCATTGTTTTGTAGTCTTGCTTTGAAATGAATTGAAGACTTTGTCCCTCACACTAAATTATACTACTAGACATTGAAAAGACTGCAAATAACCCCCCTTTTTGACAATTTTGCTAAAGCTGATAAACATGTCTGAAAGTGAAACACCTGTTGAAGCCAAATTTGCTTGCAAAATGGAAGTGACTGTGAAAACCATTTTCCATGTTACAGGTTGAGTGAGACATTCTTTAAGTTTTATCCTCATATATATTGTCAATCATTTTCGAGAATCTTATCATGTTTCTACTCTGCATTCCACAGTTGCTGGATGCAATGTTGTTGTTGCCTTATTGGTTAGTATGTTTCATACATTATTGATTGATTTGGAGTATTTATGCTTTGATAATCTTTGCCTGTTTTCTTGGCTTTTGCTTTCTGAAAGGTTGTCTTCTCATCCCAACTTTAATTAGGTTAAAGCACGGTAGAGTTCACTCAATTATGGATATGGTTATATTCGAGTTACCTAATTATTGTAGATTATATTTTGGTCATTCAATTATGGGTAAGTTTACGATTAAGTCACCCTTCGTATTTAAAAAATACATTAATTTGAATTTTTTTTTCCTTCCAAATCACTTGTATGCCCTTGTTAATATTCGAGTACTTTATTTGAAATTATTAATTAATCTAATACATTAATTGATAAACTTTTTTTAAAATATGAAGGGTGACCTAAATGTAACTTTATCTATAATTGAGTGATCCAAATGTTACCTTTATTAATTGGGTGATTCAAATATAATCTTACTTACCTATAATTAAGTGACCCAAACATAATTTTTAATAATTGAGTGACCTAAATATAACATTATTCATAATTAAGTAACCTTTGTTGTAGTTTACCTCTTTAGTTAACTTCTCTTAATTATTATTGTGAAGTTGATACGTTTGATAGTGACATCCGTTATAGTTTACCCCTTTAATTATTAAAATTTATGATTTAATTTTTTAAATTGAACCGGTGATTAAATTTTTCAATTATTTTATTTGTATATAAGTTTAAATCTCGAGATTTATATTAAAAATATTTATTATCATTTTATTGTACCAAAAGAATCCTCTAAAGATGGTAATCAGATCGTTCAAGTCAAATTGAATAATTTGAGTTTCTTTTAATTTAAGTATAATTTAAGTCAAATTGAGTATGGTTCGGATTTAGTTCGGGTAAAATAAAACCACTCACGAGGTTAACAAATTAAGTCTAAATACAAAGTAAAGTTCAATAGCCTATTTAGCAGCGTGTTGGATTGAGACAATTCAAGCCCTTAAAACAAAAGAAAAATGGACCCTCCTAGGTGTGGGCAACATCCCCACTCCTAGTCCTAGGGTGCCTAAATTTAAATTTCCTCTAGTCAAATGCATGCATTGGCATGTAAGAGTGCAAGATTTTAGTGAGAGATTCCGCTCAATGTAGGAATGGAGATGGAAGAGTATCCCTGTTCAGAGAAGGACTGCCTGCTGTTGTCAATATCAGTAACAACCTGCTGCTGTCCTCATCTAACATGTTCATACTCAAATCAGAGTGGTTAGAACTCGAGTTTGAAACATCACTGGTTCCATTGCTATTTCAACCTCTAGAGCAGGCATCTGTTCTATTTCAATTTCTCCATCAGACTGATCTGTGGTGAATGTATGATCCTAGAATCCAACAGGACTCATTGCATGTAATCATACTTACAGAAACACATACGAGATGTTTCAACCTGTACCTGTAACTCCTCATCTTGTAGCATTTTCACCTGCCTCTACTCTGAATGAAGGCAATAGCTTATATTGAACAACATGACCAGAAGGAGTGTAAACTATGAAAAACAGCAGAAAAGGCACCAAAGAGGTAGGTGGCCTTCCCAGCGGCAAGCGATAGATAAAGCTGGTGTGATAAGACAGGCACATTAGTGCATAATTTACGTATTTTTCTCTAACAAAACCATATCGTTTTAAATCATTTAATATCAAAATAACGATATCAAAATGATGTCATTTTAGTTTAACATCGAAGAAATCACGTTGTTAAAGAATTAACTATATAGTGGTATAAACGAGTTAAAAATAAAGTTTAATGATAAATTTTGACTAATTGAAAGTTTGATGGTATAAACGAATCATTCCTAGTAGTTTGTGATACCTAACATAGTTTATCTTATATGTTAATGGCGGTGTAAGCAAGAAAAAAATGATAAATTTTTAGATCAGTCCTTTGATGTTTTCGGAAGTTTTCAATAAGATCCTTTTCAATTAATCGGTTATATGTTAATTTGGGTTGTTTTTGAATTTTGGAGAGTTTAAAGTTGAGATATTATTTTAATTTAAAAAAAAAACAGATTTTTTACTCAAAATTTTAATTTACTTTGATACAAATGCAATGAATATTTACTCAATTTTAGATAATAAAAATAAATGATATAATATTTTTGTAAATATAATTATTTTTAATTGAAAATTAATTTAAATAATATAATAAGGTTTTAGTTTAATAAATGCATTGGATAATTTAATTTAAAATTAGATATTTTTCATAAATATTTTAAAATTTATAAAATGTGTATCCAAAAATAAATCTGCTAATAATCTAAGAAAACACAAAATTCAAGCTACCACAACTTGCTCAGCTGCACTGTTAATTTCAGCTGAAATCCTACTAGTTAAAGCTGCATGGATTTGAGGTTCAGTTAATATGGAAACCAAAGAGCTTGAATCCCTCACTCTTGGCTTCCTGCTTCACCTTGGCTGCCGCCATTGATCTTTCCTCTTGTTTTTCACCATCAAACCGTCCCAACCGGAGCTGCAAATCGACTTCGCTTCCGATACCGACATTGTTCCCCTCGACGAATACGGCACCAGGGGTCTTACATTTGTTCACGTCGATCATGCAGAATCTCCGGACTTGGTTCTCCTGTCGGCTCTCACATAAGTAGAACGAAATCATATCTTTGGCATTCAACTTGTTTTCCTTAATAAATCGGTTCCAACCCCGGGTGAATACGAAGCTCTGGCTGCTACTCCAATAGCAATAACGAAACTTCCATAGCCTCATGAATTTGTCATAGAAAACCAATTCAATGTCATTCGTTTTACGATCACCGAAGACGATGCCGTACTCTTTTTCGGCCCCGGAAACCGGAGGAAAGTACTTTATAGCGTATTTTTTCGGAACAACGAGCCTATTAAGCTTACCGACATCGCTCGGTGTCAACTCTTTTTTGAACAATTGTTTGCGAGTTAGCCCTTCTTTGTTGTAAGTCCCCATTGAATTGGTATCCACGTTTGGTTTTGCATTAAGTCTAGACCGAACCTTAATGTATTCCATGAACTTGTATTGGTAAGAACCGTCCCTTATCATGCCAAGGACAGCTTCAGAGCTGTAATGGCTCAGAAATTTTGGCTCCTCCATCGTGATTCCGTTCCAGGGAAAGTTTCGTTGATCATATCGGGTATGGAACTTGATCGTTGCGCTATCGTAAGCCATTGCTGCATCTATTTCGGATCGGAATGTCCCAAGCCAAATTCGGGTATGATTAGCATATAGTTGAGCACCCCATTGACCATTCTTCTGTCGCATAACGCCTTTGAATTGAGACGAATAGCCTTTCCCGACACACCTTTTGCGTTTGCTTCCTTGATGATTGGTGCTAACCGAATCCAAAACATCCGAACCACTTGAAATCACACTTAGTTTCTCTTCTTCCATGACCTCTAAGAAAATAAACAAGACAAGACACTGTTTCAAGGTTAGTAAGATACAAGCATTGAGGTAATAAAGAAACCAAAACCGGCATCATCCTCGAATCGTAGTCTGAAACCACGATAAACACAATGTATAAGACGAAATCGACAGAATTCGATAACCGATGGCATGGACTAAGTAACCAAATCCATCACCTAACACATCTTTATAACTAATCTTTATCTACATTCCTTTCAAGGCAAGAAATAAGCATTACAGCCAATCTAATGGCTACGCATTCAAAATATATATACATGATACTGTATGGATTCGAGTCTCAAACTTATTCCGTATAACAATCGAATGAAATCAAAAACAATAACTGCAGAAAATCTTATGATTCCTGAACCTAACATGTAAGAAAGTAATACAAAATTTAATAAATCTGTTACCTTAGTACAGAACAAAGAAGACGGATGTCTCTCAAAAATCAGACAAGTTTTATGTACTGAGAAAACAAAGCCCTAGTAGATGCTTATATTTAGATATGAAATTGCTTGGAAAGTAAGAAAATTTCATAAAAGGAAATAACTGAGAAAAATCTGCACATTTAATGAAAAATAAAACTTTTTTTTCATTAGAAGCTTTGTTGATATATTTTTTGCAATCTATATGTAGTCTTTTTAAGAATAATTTTATTAATGGTAATAATGAATTCTAGTAAAACTGGAAGGTACAAAACGAGAAGAAGAAAGACATGGGTTGCGAGAACATTACAATAGCAAATCAAATTCAAAGCCAAGCTGGTGGTGTAAGGTGTTCACCTGTCATTTATGTAAATAATAATAAACGAAAATATTATTTTTTTATAACATCAATATTAAAAAATTAATAAAAAATCAGATAAATGAGAAATTATATCATCATTCTCACCATGTCATCTATGTGATCAACCAATCAAAAACATCAATTTAATTATTTTTTTCATTTCATTTTTTTACCAACTGAATCTTTATTTGATAAAAACTATTTTAAACTTAATTTACAGTAAATATTAGTGAATATTTACTTAATAAAAAATAAAATAAAAATAATAATTATATTAATTAGTCCCATGACGTGACGAAAATAATCCATGATATAATTTCTTCTAAATAAAGTGATATAAACAACCATAGGTATTCATGAATATAAATATTGAAAATATTTATATAAATCAACGATAAATAAAAAAATTAAATGATAAAATTACTATTTAAAATTTTTAATTAAAATTTTAAATTAAAATATTTATATAAAAAAATATTGTTTGTATATAAAATAATATTGTAAAGAATATTTTTGATTCCTCTGACAGTCGGTCGCCCCTATTGGACCAATTTCATATGATCAAATTTTAGGGTCAATCCAATATAATGGGCCTTCCTATTTGCGATTTGTATTTGTTAAACGTTAATCTTAGATGTATTATTTTAGTATTTAATTTAAGGTTTTAAAGTTAAAATATAAAAAAAAATATTTAATAATTTAAATTATAAATTTTTATATTTTAAATTAAATCTTTAAACCATATAATTAACATATTTGTAAAGATTTTTTCGACCTCCAATATATAAAATAATTAACCTTAATTTTAATATTTTATAATTGAAATTTTAAATAAAAATATTTTATTATCCATTGGTAATTCGTGTAGCCAAATTCACTTAATAAACTTTAAATCATAGGACATGTTTACCATGGGCATGTTAAACACCACTAATATTAAATATTAAATATTGTTAAACATTATTAAATTAATTAATAAAAATTAAAAATTTTAAAATCTTTAATTTTTATTAATTAATTTAATAATATTTAACGATATTCGATACTCGTTATAAAATTTTCGTAAATCATATCACATCTCCTGACGTCATCTCTTGGCTCTTGCCGTATAGTGTTTTTTCCGGTCAACCACTGTTTTAGTGGCATTAATATAAAACTGTTTTTTTTTCAATGATTGGTCTAATGACAATTAAAAATATTTATATTATTTTATTTTATTTTAATTCGAATTTAAAAAAATATAATACTTCATGTTTAAACAAAAGGAGAGGATATTTCTTAAAAGATATAAGTTTATTATGATCAAATAAAGACATAAAAAATAATGATAACATTTTAAATGATTTAAAAATAATTACAATATAATACTTATTTATAGATATTTTAACTCTAAAATAAATATTATCGATTTTATTACTGATTTCATTCTATTTTTGGTCTTATCATGTACAAGTTTAGTTTAAATGTTTCCACATTATTAGTTCGAATATGCTTGATAATTGATCATATTTATTCGTAACTATACGTGTACTTAAAAATTTGCATATATCATCTATGGTCCCTTAATCAAAGTTGGAATTTAAATTTAAATATTGTAAATTAAAAATAGATTGAAAAGATTTTCTCATAATAAATTTATATAATATTTTATTTAAATTAATAAATGAATAAATTAAATATAAATAATCATAAAAATATACTAATGAAAAATTGTTTAATTTATACTTTGGTCTAATTTTTTCCTCAAACTATAAATATCAATCTTAAATAACCAGATATCGATGATGATTATATTAAAAAAATATAATAATAATAATTTATAATTGTATCTAGAACCTTCCCGTCGATGGTCAATAAATTCATTATTTAATTCTTCAGCCAAGATAATGTACTAATGTTATTAGCTTGTCAAGTTTGAGATTAAAGTCAATTAAAAGCAGCAATAAACTAAAAAACCCATTCCACTAAACAAATTCAACAACCTATCGATTCAATTAATATTATAAATCCCACTCATGCCTCGTTACAATTTAATTAATTAATACAATTATTATTAGGTTAGTTATACAAGTGTAGATCAATTATCTGATTAATTTGGATTAATTATATTATAGATTTAGTTTTAATAAAATCCTTTTAATATGAATTTTCTGCATACAATCATATAAAATGTTTCAAACTCAAATTTTACTTAAATAACATCAATTTAAGTAGAAAGCTTTTACATACAATCGTATATATAAATTTTCTGTATATAATCCTATACAGTAGTTTGATAGTTTACGAGTAATTTACCGGATATTCAAGTTGGGTTATTTTAGTTTTATTAATTTATTTAACTTTAGTTTGGGTGGGATTTAATTTAATTTATTTTTAATTTAAGTTTATGTTATTTTTGATCGAATTTGATTAATATCAGATTAATTGATTTTTAGATTGATTAATATCAGATTAATTGATTTTTAGATCGATTAATATTGAGTTTGTTGTTAACTTTTGGGTTTGATTATTTGGTTCAGGTGAACCTTTATATTTTTAAAGTTGGGCATGGGTCCAATCAAAATAAGATAAAAAAAAAACTAGATTTATCTTAAAAATTAATATATTTTTTAATTTAAGTTATTTGAATCTATTTAAATTAATTGATCATTCTTTATTTTTAGTTAAATTTAACTTTATCAAACCAAAAGATTAATTTTAAAACGACTCATTTTAATATACAGATTTAATTTCACAATTTTCATGTTTAGAATTTTTAAAACACTAATCATTTTACTATTTATAATATTATTAAATATAGTAACAAAAACAAGATATTTATATTTACCTTAACACAATTATCAAGTTAAAAATTAAATTAATATTTAATTCAGTTTAAATTTTAATAAAATAAATTTAAATTATTTTCAGTTGAATCAAAAGTTAATTTATATTTATTTTAATTCAATTAAAATTCGAATCATTTCTACTTTCAAATTGTATTAATATCTGTATATTTTTTAATCGAATAAATCAGTGTAAGTCAGTTTTTCCAAGTCAACGCTAATGCCTACTAGGATGAATTTGGTTCATGAATCTAGGGCAGGGTCCACTATGCCAAAGACTAGAGAGTTTAAACTCTTGGCCTAACTTCCATTTTTTTCAGATATTTGGGATATAATTTAATTATTAAAAAAACAATTTTAAAATCAAGGCAGGTGAATACCATTGTTTCCTTGATAAAGAAAAATGTTCGATTGGGGTTATTAAGAAAAAATTTGTGATCTGATTCTTCAAGTCTTGTTATGAACTGAAAAATTGTATAATTATTTTTATTTGATTGTATAGTTGATTTTATTGTTGTACAATTTATTAGTACTTTTGGACGAATAAATTTCTTATTTATCCAGAAAAAAAAATAGAATATTTGGATACTCTTTCTCTGGCACGTAGCAGTCAAGTTGATTTACGTGACAAGACAAATGTTGAATTAAGTATTGAGATAAACTAATAATGATTTTACATGGGTTTTAACTTAAATAGTAAATAATTTTAAAAATATATAATCAATATATATTTATTAAAAAATAGTGGACACGTTGGAAAGAATGTACTATTATTTTTTACGAGATTTATTTAAAATTAATTTGAATAATTCTCCTTTAAAACATAAAAAACTTAAAATTATATTAAATCAGTTTCCGCGTTTTTTCTTGCTTGATTTAAAACCCTACGCTTTCTTCATTTTTCCAACTTTCTCGTCTCACCGCCATGTCGAACACCGCCAAGAAAGGAATCCTCTTCCTTATTTTCTTTCTCTTCCTCTCTCTGCCTCCTTCCGCCGCCCAACCCACCGACCCAAACAACGAAAATTCCCCTTACGGGAGTTTGAACCCTTCCTTGGCCGTAATCCTTGGCATCTTGGTTGCCGCTTTGTTCCTTATCGGTCTGTTCTCAATTTACATCCGAAATTGCTCCCCCAACACTAGCGGAAACAGCGTCAGCCTTGTTGTCGGAGGAGCCGGCCGTTCGCGGAGAGGGTCGCGTGGACTTGAAGCGTCGGTGATCGAGACCTTCCCAACTATGGTTTACTCCGAAGTTAAGGTTCATAAGATCGGCAAAGGAGCTCTTGAGTGCGCTGTATGTTTGAATGAATTTGAAGACGACGATACGCTGCGTTTAATGCCTAAATGCGACCATGTTTTTCATACGGAATGTATCAATGCTTGGTTGGCTTCTCATACTACTTGTCCCGTTTGTAGAGCGAATCTGGCTCTTCAACTGGGTGAACCTGCAGTGAGTCAGCCCGTTGAGTTGAGCAACACCGGCACCGAGTTAGACCTCGAGGCTCAAAACGTCAGCAGTGACTCAGAACCTGAAGAAGAAAGGAGAATAAACAATAACAATGTCAACAGTGACGTAGAACCTCAAGGTGCTACAGAGGTTGATCTGATTAGTTTAAGCCGAACTTTGAATAGGAACCGTACACGTCGATCAGCATCTACCCGTACACGTAGACTCCTTGGACCACGATCTCACTCAACCGGTCACTCTTTGGTCCAACCGGGTGAAAGCACTGACCGATTCACTTTACGATTGCCGGCCGATATTCGAAGCCAGTTAACAAATCAGAAATTGAACCGAGCCACGAGTTTGGTTTTGCCCAAGATAAGTAGTTCGCGGCAAGGATACCGAGCCGGGGAAGATGCCGGAAGTAGTAGAGGGAAGTATTTTAACCGGCTCAACAAGATGGACCGGGAAGCAAAGTCAGATCGGTGGCCTTTTAATATGTCGCTTCCGTTTTTTAGTAGAGCATCTTCCCTAAAATCACCGAAGATGGCTAGTAATGGTGAAGGAACCTCAAGTTTACCGGTTGGACCGCGGGATGAGTCAAGCCGTCCTCCGGTTTAATGCCTTTTTTCCTGCAACAATTTTAATATCATGTAAATTATCAATGCATTGTTATATATATTTTTTTATTTCAATTGGAAATTATATTTGAATATTTGATTTTGACCGTCACCTTATTTCTTTAATTTTATTTTAAAAATTCTCTACAGAATTCCAAGTTGATATGATAATAATCGAATAATAATCAATAAATTATATAAATTCAACTTGGATCGGTGATTTAAGATAATAATTGAATAATAGCCAATTGAATTAAATAATTTTAAACTTGGATCAGTGATTTGGATTTTATGAGTTGGAGTTGTAAATAAAAAACGGATGGTTGTAAAAAAATTCTTTTAAATTATTTTTTTATTATTAAATCAATATAATAAAGTATTAATTGGTATATTGTTGATACAATACGTATGAAACCATCTTCAACTACATTGCTATTAAACTTGGAGTTATTAAACCTAGAGTAAAAATCTTTTACCTTTTTTTATGTTTCATTTTATGTCTCTTTTAAATTTTTTTAAAAAAAAATTTAAACCTAACTCTTATTTTCTATATCCTAAATTTTATACCGTAAAAAATATAGTCTACCCTTAATTCTGAGCTGAACTCAAGTCTAAAATTTCGAATTCAGCGAGCCTCGAGCTGAGCCCAAATATGACTGTTTCCGAGCCGAACCGAACCGAAACAAGATATGCTTGTTTGATAAATTATCATGTTTTTGCGGTCTTTGTCTAGTATCATGGATGCATTTATGGAAGATCTGTAATGTAATAGAAATAGGTTTAGATTTCAGAAGAGAAAAGATGAGATTTTAGAGAAGAAAATACGCATTCATTTCATAAGGTAAATTTTCTGGTGTGTACAATCCATTCATATCCACAGTGTACTACAATCCGTTATTTTCTCCAGCTGGCTTAACAGCTTCATTCCAGCTGGCTTAACAGCTTCATTCCAGACACTTCCTTCCTTGGTTTGGGCCAATGCTGCCAATCCGTCATCAGTTAACCCAACAGTGGTTGACCCAAGTTGCTGGAGCTCCTCTGCCACGACGCCGTTTCATTTGAATTATCAGGGGTCTCGTCCTTCCCACGTGCCAATTCTGATCGGTCCGTTTCATCCCCAATTCTCTTCGATTCCTTTCCCACAATCCCTAATTCCTCCAAAATCCCCAATTCCTTCTCACTCGCTTTTAATTTTAATTCTTTCAAATCTCCTCCCCAATTCATGACATCTTCCCTGCTTCAGCATATCCTTGTCCCCAAGGATCGAAGTCCGAAAACTGGGCTTTAAGCACATGGTAATCCTCCCAAGTGGCGTTCTCAATTCCCAGATTGCTCCATTGAATGATGAGTTGCGTAATGGCTCGATTCTGTCGTTTAATCATCCTTTTATCAAGGACGACGGCCGGATAGACCTTCAATTGTCCGTTTGTAGTAGTCTCCGGTGGTTCCATCGAGGTCACGTTCTTCTTCCCAATTTTTTTCTTTAGTAGGCTAACGTGAAAAACTGGATGTAACTTCGATTGTGCTGGTAAATCTAATTTGTAAGCTACTAACCCAATCCTCTGTAAAATTTTTTAGGGTCCGTAGAATTTAGCGGTTAACTTCAGATTCTTTCTTAAATCCAGGGAGGACTGTCGATAGGGTTGCAACTTCAGGTAAACTTCATCCCCTACTTCGAAGCTTCTTTTTGATCTCTTCTTGTCTGCATAAAATTTTATCCTATGCTGTGCCTTATGTAATTGTTCCTTCAGTAGTTGATTCATATACTCTCTGTTTCTCTGCTCTTCTTGCACACTGTTCATTGTAGTCTTTAGGTTCCATGTCTGATAGGGAGGTTTGTACCCATACAGAGCCTCAAATGGGGTCACTCCAATGGCTGTGTGGTGGTTGGTATTATACCACCACTCGGCTTGGGGAAGGAATCTAACCCATTCCTTGGGCTTTAAGAAGCACATGCTTCTTAAGTACTGCTCCACACACTGGTTTAATCGCTCACTTTGGCCATTTGTCTTAGGGTGGTAGACAGTGCTAAAGTGAGTGCTGGTACCAACTTGTCTCATCAATTCTTTCCAGAACAAGCTGGTAAATATCCTGTCTCTGTCTGAAATAGCTATCATCGGTGGGCCATGTAGCTTATAAACCTGGTCTAAATAGGCTTTAGCCACCTTCAATGCTGTGTAGGGATGCTTCAGACTAATAAAGTGTCCATACTTAGTGTATTTGTCAATGATCACTAGGATACAACTGCTTTTCATTGAAAGGGGAAGACCCTCAATGAAATCCATAGTTATTACCTCCCAAGCCTTACTAGGGATAGGAATAGGTTGTAATAACCCTGGCTTGGTTATATTCTCTCCCTTAGTCCTCTAGCAGGTCTCACACTGCTGAATATATTCTTTAATCATCTCCTTCATTTTCGGCTAATAAAAGAACCCCTTGACTCTGTGGTAGGTAGCTTGTATATCAGAATGCCCTCCCTGAGGGGTATCATGCAGCTCTTGTATGACTTGCATTCTAAGGTTTCTGTACTCCCTAAATAGACTTTCCTTTCAAACCTCAATACTCCTTTTGCCCAACTCTATCCTGCTCTAGCTTCCTTATATACTGTCAAGGTAGTGATTAATTCCTTGACAAACTCATCTTCCTTATAGCTATGTTCAATTTTCAGTACCCATTTAGGAGTCAGGACAGTCACATTCAAGCTCAACAGTTCTGGTTCCTCCTCATACTGCCTAGATAGAGCATATGCGGCCAGATTTGTCTTCCCTTTCCTATACATAATTGTGTAGTCCAACCCCAACAACTTGGTTAGCCCCTTTTTTTGAATTGTGGTGGTCAACTTCTATTCCAACAAATGCTTCAAAGCCTCATGATCAGTTTTTATTACAAAAGAATTTCCCTCCAAGTAATGTCTCCATTTGTTTACAGCCATTAGGATAGCCTTAAGTATGCTATTGGTCTTCCTTCCTGAGATAGGACAGCTCCTACACCCCTTGCACTGGCATCAGTCTCAAGGCAGAATTGTTTGTTGAAATCTGAAAGTGCTAAGACTGGTGCTTTGCACATAGCTTCTTTAAGTTCCTCCCATGCCCTTTTTGATTCTTCTGACCAGTGAAATCCATCTTTTTTAAGCATACTGGTGAGTGGCCTACTCATCACACCATAATTCTTTATAAACTTCTTGTAATAGCCTGTCAAGCCCAGAAACCCTCTCAATGATTTGAGTGTCTTGGGCAGAGGCCAATTTGTCATGGCTTCAATCTTAGTGGGGTCAGTAACAACTCCTTCCACTGAAATAATGTGGCCTAGATACTCCACATGCCTTTGTCCAAAAAAACATTTTTTTTTTGCGAACAGCTGATTTTGCCTGAGTATTTCCATCACCATCCTCAAATGTTTTCCATGTTTTTCCAGTGTAATGCTGTAGATTAAGATGTCATCAAAAAACACCAATACAAATTTCCTTAAATAAGGACCAAAAAGCTCATTCATAAGGGCTTGAAATGTGGCTGGTGCGTTGGTCAATCCAAAGGGCATTACCCTTAATTCATAGTGCCCTTGATGTGTCCTAAAGGCAGTCTTATGCACATCCTCCTTAACTCTAATCTGCCAGTATCCAGACCTTAAATCCACCTTAGAAAAGTACTCAGCTCCTCTAAGTTCATCTAGTAAGTCATCTACTACTGGAATTGGAAACTTATTCTTCTTTGTTACTGAGTTTAGCTGTCTATAATCTACACAGAACCTCCAACTCCCATCTTTTTTCTTGACCATTAAGCATGGTGCAGCAAAGGGGCTTTTGCTGGTCTGGATTACTGAGTTTGATAACATCTCTGAAATTTGTCTTTCGATTTCTGCCTTCTAATGATATGGAAACCTGTAGGGTCTGAGATTGATGGGATTAGTTCCTGGTTTAAGAACTATAGCATGGTCATGGGACCTCATAGGGGGTAGACCAGTTGGTTCTGCAAACACATCTTTGTATTCTTCTAAGATAAACTTCAGGGGTTGTGGCACCTCATTTTTTTCCTCCCCTTCTTCCATACTCAACATATATATTTCCCTAAAACATTCGGGGTCCTTCTCAGTCAGTTTCACCATTCTCTTTTCTGGAATTATTTTTACTTTTGAACCCTTACATCCTCCTTGCAGCAGTACCTCTTGGCCCCCCAATTCGAATTTCAGTGTCATTTTTTTGAAATCCAAAACAATGGGACTACATTTGCTCATCCAATCCACACCAAGGACCATATCGCTACCCCAAAACTTAAACACTCTGAAGTCATGTAGAAAATTATGTCCCTGCATCTTCCAGCTTAGCTGATTGCTCTTAGCAGAGCTAAAAAACTTTTCCATATTAGCTACAGTAATGGCCAGAGGATGTGTATATACCAGCTCCATCCCTTCCTTAGCCCAACTAGGAGTAACAAAACTATGCGTGCTTCCACTGTCGATTAAAATACTCAACATTTTTTCTCGAATGGATCCGGGAATCCTCATTGTGTTAAAGCCAACATTGCCAGTGAGGGCATTCATGGAAATCTCTAATTCTTTTTCCTTAGCCTTCTCTTCTTCTTCTTCTTCTTCTTGGTCTCCTTCTTGTTCTTCCTCCTCCCCTTGTTCTTCCATCAAGTGAAGTTGTTTGGTTTTGCATACATGTCCAGGAGTGTATTTTTCTCCACATCTAAAACACAAGTTGTGAGTTCTTCTATACTCCATAAGTGTCTGTTTATTGCCTTGTTGATTGTGCATATTTCTGTTGTTGGTGATAGGTCCCATCTGTTTAGTCAAGTTCTGATGTCCACTAAGGTTGTAAGTCTTGGTAGCCGTCCTCTGTCTTCTCCCTTCCAATTCCAGTGAAAGTTTTAAGAGTCTTGCTTGTCTGAAAGCCTCTGGTAAATCCTTGGGTGGGTGAACCTTAATTCTGACCTTGATATCTTCCTTAAGGCCACTTATGAAACTTGATACAAAATAGCTTTCTTCCAGTGAAGCATTCATCTGTAGCATATAGAGTTTCATCTCCTCAAATTTATCCTGGTACTCTTCCACAGTTCCTCTCTGAATTAACTTATTGAATGTCTCTACCACATCACTAAGGGTCTTATCACAGAACCTGTGGCATAAATCAGCCACAAACTCGTGCCAAATTATCCTGTTTTTCTGCATCACATACCCATCAAACCATGTTTCAGCCCTTCCACTCAAATGCATAGCTGTAATTTTCATTTTCTGGTCTATAGGAATATTGAATATGGAGAAGTATTTCTCACATTTTCTCACCCATCCTCGAGTATTCTCTCCCTCAAACATTTGCAATTCAATCTTAGGTTTTAAGTTGAGAGTACTCCAGAAATTATCATGGTTTCCTCTGTTATCCTGACCTCCCTTTTTCACTTTAGGGACCTCTTGTAACAGTGAGGTATCCCCTTTCTCAGACCATTTCCCTCCAAACTTCACTCTATCCTCATACATGAAACTATCCTGAGGTTTCGAAGCTATGATTCCTGATTCGTTAAGTCTCATAGAATATCTCTCTTTTTCATCAAGAATAGTGACTTGAACAGCTCTCTTACCTTCATTCTTATGTTGTATTTTGACAGGTGATTGACTTCCTTTCTCATCTATATCGGCCTCCCTCCTCTCAGCTTCTTTTTGAAGTAGGTCGATAATCTTCTGTAGATCTGACTCAATCTGAGTCATTCTGCCTTCCAGTGAGCCTTTATCCATCTTCAGGTCCTCCAGCTGTTTAAGTTGTTCAAATCAACATTATCCGCCATAGCTTGATTCTTCTTCGGTCTTCCCAGCTTGTTAGATCAAAAAACTTGCTCTGGATACCAATTGTAATGTAATAGAAATAGGTTTAGATTTCAGAAGAGAAAAGATGAGATTTCAGAGAAGAAAATATGCATTCATTTCATAAGATAAATTTTCTGGTGTGTACAATCCATTCATATCCACAGTGTACCACAATCCGTTATTTTCTCCAGCCGGCTTAACAGCTTCATTCCAGACACTTCCTTCCTTGGTTTGGGCCAATGCTGCCAATCCGTAATCAGTTAACCCAACAGTGGTTGACCCAAGTTGCTGAAGCTTCTCTGCCACGACACCGTTTCATTTGAATTATCAGGGGTCTCGTCCTTCCCACGTGCCAATTCTGATCGGTTCGTTTTATCCCCAATTCTCTTCGATTCCTTTCCCACGATCCCTAATTCCTCCAAAATCCCCAATTCCTTCTCACTCGCTTTTAATTTCAATTCTTTCAAATCTCCTCCCCAATTCATGACAAGATCTTGCTTGATGTCCTGGAATAGGAGAGCGAAAGGTAAAACGCTTGCACGACACTTTTCACGAACCGTTCAAGCGTGTAGTTTCCAGTAACGCTCCTGTTCCGGAAACTCATGTCTGCAAAGATGCCGAACCAAGCTCTGTGAGTGAAGTCATAGAAGCAGACAAGGATACTGAAGGTACAGGCAAACGTAGGAAAAAGAACCTGAAATAAACGTGAAATCAACTCTAGCCGCTGCATTTGCCAAGTATGCTGGAAAAAAATAGTAAAATGAACAATTCCGAGGCTGATAGGGGAGGTGGAGGATGGAACCAGTTCTGCTGCAGTAGCAGAAGTCGCAACTAAGAATTCCGGGTAGGCCGTAGGGGTGAAACTTGATCTCTGAAACTAAGACGCTAGCACTCTGTCAAAACACCACATGAGCTTGATTCACCAACGCCATTTGAGCATAAGCAATAGAACTTTTATCTTCTGCTACCTGCACTGCTCTATAACCATTATTTTGTCTCTTCACTAATCACTACAAGTCTTCTGGGCCATATGGTTTCTGTACTACCTTCGTAGCAATAGTCTCTTTTACCAAACTGACATTCTCACTTTGTTTAAATAAACTGAGAAGTTCATGTGGAGACTCACTCTCAACTTGAGAGGTATTGTAAGTGTCCGATGGTTACACAACATCGGACAAATTGTACTGGTTGAAGATGAGCCAACAAGGCATTGATGAACCTGGTAATAGGCTGTACTTTTATCCCCTATTCAGTTTTGTTATCTTGCAATAAGATTGAAGCTAGAGTCTGAAAGTCTGCATCATTTCATTGCAAAATTTTGGTACTCTTTGAAGAGAACAAATGCTCCTTTCATAGTTGCTGGTTTCCTAGACAAACTTGTAATTTATGAAAAATAGAAAATAATATTTCATTTATTAATCATTTTACAACAAATTTATACAAGAATATGAATGTAAAGAAGCTTGTGGTGTGGCTCATAGAAAAATCAAGTGATATTCCAGATATGATCCCATATCATTTGAGTCTAGAAGTCTGTACTGAACACTTATGCTGGAACAGGGTGCACAGGTTAGTCTGTTTGCAATTTTCAATGGGGATTTGTCAATGAAATCCGGAGGAACTAATGGAATTGGAATTTTTAACTATAGGGATCAATGACTGCACAACATCCACCATTAGAGGTCGGTAATCGGCTTCTGGTTGCACACACATAGCAGCAATGGCAGCAACCTATGGAACAGATATGTTATCCATTTGATTATATATTCATATGTGAAGAGCACAACAATAATACCATAGATGCAAACTTTACCTGAATTAAATCCTTTTTTGAATACTGTCCTTGAATAGCTGGATCCACCATTTCATCAACTTTATCTCTGTTGGTTAACCTAGGAAGTGCCTGTTAGATTATCAAAACGTTGGAACTTTATATTTAAAGGTGTCTAACCAAGTCTATTAACATGTTTATATCATAAACTTGTGTTTAAAAACGTATCTGACACTAACCCACGAAACAAGGACATGTTCTCCGGGAGGTCGCTTGATGTCAACCGGAACACGGCCTGTTAAAAGTTGTAAAAGCACCACACCGTAGCTGTAAACATCTGATTTTGTGGTAAGTTTGCCTTTTGAAGCATATCTGCAATGTCAAAATTCAGGGCCAAGTTTTTGCACTACTTTTTGCATATTCATCTGAAATGAGTTTTTATAATCTAATAGTGAAGCAGAGATGCATGGGCATGATACATGATGGGCACACTCACTCGGGAGCTAGATATCCGGTGGTTCCCAACACGCGTGTTGAAATCTGACCATTGACCTTGTCTGATCCCATTTTGGCTAAGCCGAAACCGGAGACCTTGGCTCGGAGGTTTTCGTCGAGTAATATGTTGCTGCACTTAAGGTCACGGTGGATAACAGTAGGGGAAGCATGTTCATGGAGGAATTCCAGGGCTCTAGCACAATCAAGAGCTATGATTAACCGGTTTCTCCAATCCAACGGCCTATGTTGATTGCTGGGACAATGAAGATGCTGTTGCAGATCCCCATTGGCCATGGATTCATATACTAGAAGACTATGGCTCTGGTCAGTACAGCAGCCTAATAGCTTCACTAAATAGGGACAATTCAAGCGGCTTAGTAGATCAACCTGCAGAATGAAATGCAGTAGTTAAACGAGCTCGATCAAGTTTCATTTTTAAACCTCGAACTTGACCCCAGATAAAACCGAAGTGTTTCAACTTTAAACACCAAAAAGAACAAAAGTGGGCGGACAAGTTAATTCACCTCAATCCTGAAAGCTCGTTCCCCTTCCTTTCCATCTCTGTGAAGCCTCTTAATGGCTGCCATGGTTCCATCAGCAAGAACTCCTTTATACACGACTCCGAATCCGCCATTGCCAATCACATTTATATCACTGAAGTTATCGGTTGCTTGTTCAAGTTCCTCGTAGGTGAAAACTTGGACCCCCTTATATGTACTCGGAGGTGTAGGGGAGCTTCCTCCATATATGCACCTTGCCTTTACATCTGCACCATGTATCCAAACATCAAAGTTTTTTTTATAACAATACCCCCCACCCCCACCCAGATGTATCAAATTCGAGAATGGACACTTACCAGGACTAGAATCGGAGTTTATAGTATTTTGAGCAATGAACCTGCTACTGGTACTGTTGTTTACACTACCACTTTCGTTGCAACTGTTGTGGTTTCCGACCGACTTAATTCTCCAAAACATTACTATAATTAGAAAGATTGCTAAAACGACTCCGATCGAGACGACGGATAGGATGATTATGACACTGAAGTTGAAGGAAATGCCGGTGTTATTATGATGGTTTCGATATACCGAATGGAAATGGTTATGATGCTTGAGATGATGACTGTGGTTTTTTTCAGTAGTGAGCCCTGGTGTTGACATTGCAGGCGATGCTGCAGTGGCTGGAGTTTTGCTACCATTCATGAGAAAAGCAATGTAACAAAGATGAAAGAACAAAATGAGTTTTGAAAAAGGTAAGAGAAATGATATGAATATAAGAGTGTGTTAAAAATCTATATAATTATGATACAAATGCACGAATTATGAATTAATATGAATACAACGTAAACAGACAAGTATATCGATAGTTCGATACGTATATATATTATCGAAAATAAATAAAAAAATCTTGAAATATATAAGTGATGAGGTTATATTTTATTATATGCGTTTTTTTAGGAATTATTGAATCTAATAAAATTAATTTTAAGGCAAAGGAAACATCTCTTTCTTCACCATTATCTCTCTGTCTCACTCCATGATAAAACATGTGCCTTGTACACTTCATTCGTCCATTCTTTTGTAATTTTGTTAAGAATTGTCATTGTCAGTCTAATCGGTTCATAAATTATTTAAGTTTGATTCAATTAAAATTTAGTCAAAATTTAATTTAAGTGAGTTTAATGTAGGCTTGTATTTAAAACCTTAACAAATTGAATTAACCCAAACTCGATTCGAAAAATTCGTGGATAAACTCCGGAATAATTATATAAGCACTCATATGCACTAAAACTAATCTATTTAATAAAAAGAAAAGTAAAATAAATTAAGAGAAAAATCACTAAAAGTAAATTAACTTAAATTAGACATTTTTCTTAGTTAGTTGTTTGATTTTGTATTTTCTTTTATTATGTATTTGTATTGTGAGGATTTTTTCATTATTTTCTTATTTTTCGACATTACATTCCGTTTCAATGTTGATTACGTAAAAGATTTTAACGAATACTCATTTTTATAAAAAAATTATAATAAAATTGTTTGTTTTAAACTGAGTCCGATAATATTATTTTCAAGTCGAATTTAATAAACCTCAAACTCGAATTGAATTCAATAATATTATTTTTTAATCGATCTGAATCAAACCAAGATTAAACTCGATTCTACTCGATATCCTCCCTAATCTATAGTAAGAAATCTCGAATGTTTCTCCTCTCACATCCATGTCTTTGATCCAAATCCTACGCAAATACTTGTCTTGTATTTTGCAACATCTGATTCCTTACCTTTGAGCATTCAAATTTTAACTTCACTTGATATCATCAAACTAATTCAATTTGGTGTTGAACAAGACTCTTTGGACCTCGGCTAGGGGTATATTTTCCCACCCACCAATCAACTTGTAGGAAACTTACCTCCCAGTTTCTTAGCCATGGAAGTATTGGGTTTCTTTCTTTCTTTCTTTCTCACAGGATGTTATTTATAAGGAAAGTGATAGGAAATGACACAGAAAATACAAATTTCCATGCGCTGCAGTCTGCAGATAATCAAATAACATGGATTGGAACTTGGAAGTTTACTAAACAATCAATGCCTGCCTGCCCCTTTCAATCACGAGAGTTTCTTCATCCTTCCTGCAGATGCAGGCTTTATAAATCTACTGTCACCATCTCTAGTCTCTAGTCTACTTACAGAGAAGCAATGTTACTTTCGCAAGTCAAAGGATTGAGACTACGTTCCATAAGAATTAAGAGCGAAAAGAGTCTATTAAACTTTTAAATTAAATATTAAGAAAAATAAAAATTTTATTTAATTAATATTTAAATTTTAAAAAAATTAAAATACAATTATACTGAAAAATTTGGAAACGACAACGACCCCTCTAGGGACGGAGCTAAGATTTAATATTGAGAGTAGTAAGAATCTATTAAACCTTTAAATTTAAAAATTAAGAGGAACAAAAACCCTATTTAATTAACATTTAAACTAAAAAGGATTAAAAATACAATTATACCAAAAATTTTGGGAGGGGCTCCTTCACAGCTCTGCTTCCGTCCTACCCTATACACAGCTCCGTCTTGTTCACATAGTTTTTTTAAGATCTTGTAATTGATATCTAGTTTTATCTTAAATCAAATCAAATAATTTTTTTAAAAATATCTTTTAATATGAGATTTCAATCGGAAATTTTGTTAAAGAATAATATACCTATAAATAATAATTTTATCTACTTTTTAAATAAATATAATACGATCTAATTACCATTAGTGTGTGCATATATAAATTGTAGGAGTATATAATTTCCAACATTAATTGCCTTGTAGAGTGGTCATGCATCTAGTGGACATGGACGTCCTTTTTAAAATATATACTATTGAAAAATATATAAATATATGTATAAATCAAGTGATTTAAATCTATTTTTTTAAAAATAAATATTATTATTTTTTATTAAAATAAATTGGGGATTCTCATCCTAAAAGCTTTGTTTTCAGGATGTCATATGACTTCAATTACTTACTAATCATAATTAACCATTTGACTTTGCCTATATATATTTATATAAATATTGATTTTGCTCCCATCTGTTTTTATTAAATAGATATAAATACATTTTTAAAACAAATATTAAAATTTAAATTTATATAAAATAATATAATATAAATATTATTAATTACTCGACCGATTAATAAATGAATAATATATATTTTTTATTCGTATAATTTGAATTCAAACAATATATATATATATATATATACACATAATATGTGGCTTATTAAATGAATAATTTTAACAATAAAGGACATCTTTGAATACCTGAACAAATTGCAAAATGGATATATCTTGCAGAAATAGATTTACAAACCAGTGAAGATGGAAAATGGGAAAGAGAAAGAAAAATATTGATCTTTGACTTGATTTGAACAATGGTTAACAAGTACATCAACCTAAAATTCATATTATTTGGCAGTTCTGCAACTGCATATTTAATCAAGACTGATCCTAAAAACAACTAAGAAATATGAAAAAATCCAACACAAAAGCAAACAAGGGTTCAACTTTGTATATATACAGGTTCTCAAAGATACATATATATATGGAAGCATAGGAATATTACATGTTTTTATGTTTCAGATGCTTTCATTGTATATATAGTTACCTACCTACCTGTTGTGCAGTGGATCTGGACAAGAAGGAACTTCTCTGTTAATGGTTGCAAAAAGGTCATCAGCTTCAGACCCATTACTGTCTGGATTTTGCTTCAAAGTTTTCTGGGGTTTATTCTCTTCATCTTCCAACTTCTTTGTCAGAAATCTACCTCCCAATACTCCATGCTGTAATAAAGCTGAAACACTCAGCAATGTCAACAGAAAACATCCTAATGAAACCCTTGAAAACATTCTATCTTTCACAACAAAGCTAAAGGAAGAGTTTGGACTGGCAATTTAAGTTAGTAGAAATGATATAGAGAGAAGCAAATCCAAATCTTCAAATGGTGTTTTAGTGTGTGAAAAAATGAAAACAAAGGGTGTCAAATTCCCTTGGATTGACAAATGAGAGGGTATTTTAGAACTTTTGAGTGTAACACCGACCTGGTTCATTCCAGTCCAAAAACCAGACTATTCCAACCAATGACACTCATTTTCCAACAGATAAACAATTGTTTTTTAAAAAATAACCTAATCTAACTCAACTGTTGTCTTCAAAGGGACCTCATTTCCAGGATCTTACATTTGACTCTTCACTTGATTTTGTTTCCTCCTTTGTTCATTTTCATCTTCTAAAACTTCAGGCTGCTAATCTCCTTATTAAGGCAGTTTTCAAGGTTTTCTTCATCTTTTCTGCTGTCAATTTGTTTCTTCTCATGGACTTGGTTATGGCAACTGTGTTCTTTTCTCTAATCTTCATTTTAGCATGATTATTGTATTCCTAACAGGCTAATTCATAACATTAGTACAATTTAAACTATTTCAATTTTCTTTAGATTGAGAAAGATATAATGATTTTATTATATCTTTTCAAATAAGTTGGACTTCATTTTTTCCCAAGTTTTAATAGGAATCATCGCAAATTTTGACTATTTGAATTCAAATCTTTGACTTTCTCTTTTGTAGAATTGAATTTACCACCCTATAAAGTGGACGACTCTTCCTCCTTGTCGGATTCAAAGTATGAAATGATGGGAAGTTGACTATTGCTTGTCAATGAGATAATCTCTCAATAAACATTGTAAGTTGGTGATTATTGACTATTGAATCAAACTTGTCCATAGTACCCTCTTCCCTTTTGCAGTAAATTTACAATCTTTAATTTGTTCAAAACAGGGTCTCACCAAAGAACCAGAAATCCAGTTCTCGAGTAGATGTCGGTAACGGTATGTACCCAGAAAATGGTGAAGAAAAAGGATGGAAATTTTAGCTTTTATGGAGTTTAAAAACTTGGGTGACAAATGGGATAGTTTCTCCAGAAACACGGCTGAAATATCATTCAAACAGAAAAAAAAAAAAGAAAAAAAAAAGACTTAACTGCTGTGTCTTTCCACTTTATTCCTGCACTTGATCATATCTTATTATGGAAGAAACAATAGATATCTCTGATTGTTTAACCTAAAAGAGCATATCTAGTTGCTCTATGAATTACAGATGATGCTACATTGTTCATTTGATCTCCGAATAGTAACCGATATGCTCTTTTCACATGTTTTTTAGTCTACCCTTTGTGAGCAGTAGAGACCTTCGGATAGCAAGTATAAGAACCCAAGTAGTGGCCGTGATTTTCTCTTTGATCATCAGAAGCAAAGCCGAGCTTAATACGGTCTTTGTGATCTGGGCATCTAATCCCTTGAAAAAACCGAGAATCCCTTCACTTCTCCAAATAGCACGGACAATTCCTGGCAGTGTTTTGCCAGATTTTGGGCGAGGTCTTTTAGTTTTATCGTCATTGTCGTCATCTGGATCTGCAGCTTGAATCATTACCTTACACCTGCATTGAGTTGGCATACACATGATTACTTCCATATAATCAAAAGCATAGTATGCTTTTATAATGCTTTTGAGAGTTCGGTTATGCACCTGATTGCAGGATAAGTTATAATAGTTGCAATACTCTTTGATATTGCGCCCAAAATAAAAGCTGTGAAGGCAGATAAAACTACAGGGGATGAACCATGGTCTGCTTTCTTTGATTTTTGCTCAAGTAGTCGTTGTTTCAGTTGATCGAAAACTGTATACTGCAGTTTTAACGTATTTCTAGCCTTAGTTTTAATGAAGATAGCGAGAAAGATTTAAAAATTAAGGTTCCAGGCAACAGTGTAGAACCTGAATTGCGGGGTTGGAGGTCAGCAAAAGAGAGATGCCAAGGCCGTCGAATGCATCACTCAAGGTGCCTTCCGTGAGGGTCTTCCAGAGCCCTTTCGATTTCCCAAAGGCACTTGTCTGCATCCTTGAGGCAGCTGTATCCAGGGGCTACAAAAGGATAAATGGTATTCAACATCAAACTCCAAATTAAATTATGCACTATTGTACTACATGATAAAGTAAGATACTTGAAACCGTAATGGCACAACATCATTATCAGAGAAAAGTCATACCCTTTGGTTTGCTAAATTAATACCATACTTGGGGATCTATAATCGCATTCTAATGTTCAATGGCATAAAACGTTTCATCTTCTATTCATTTCAACATTTTCGATGGTCAAAAAGAGAAAAATTACATTCTCTTTCTAATATAACCCGTCTTTGCAGCCATCACATGGAAGGAAAGGATTCCATATGGAATTCTGACAAGACAGTAGAAAACATAGATTGTACTATGGTAGTCTCCCGGTTGCACATAGTAGGAGAGGATTCCATAGTTTACATCATAAAATTCAATCTCAATGTACTACACAATCAACAGATACAACTTTAGCTTTGATGGATAGGACTTTGATAGATTATATATTCAAACCGGAAACTTACAATACTTTCCAAATGATGTCTCACCTGAGTGACAATAGCAGTACAAGCCCCTGCTGCAGCGGCAAGAATCAAATTTGATTTCGTTCCAATCGACTTGAAACCACTCTTTTCTAGGTACAGTCTTTTGAAGTAACTGTATCCATAGAAGTAGACAAATTGTGCAATGAATGACTGCAGGTTTTTTGTTCCTAGGCCCTGGTATAAGGAAAGAATTTGTCGGTTTGATACCGCCTCCCATAATACATCAGAGAGATTCCTATGTAAGATAAAGAAATAGAGATCAGACAACCAAGAACTTCAAGCATTGCCAATGGGCAGAGTAGTACACCAAGGAACATTCATTGATATCAGGCAGCACGTAGCAGTAAAACATGAAGAATACTTCCATTCATATGAAGAAGGAAATAAAATTCTAGTATCCGAATTCTGAACTGCTCAAGTTAGATTAACCTCAACCTATAAACCAGAGCACTGCTGAAATGTTACAGTAACCTCCCGAACAATCTTAGACAACTTCGTATGGATAATTATACTAATAGACTAATAGTAAGTACGGTGAGTACGTAAACGTCTACAAATGAGGTGAATTTTATTCCAGAGTTATGCCAGAGTCAATTCAGAACACTCAGATATCATCTTGCAGGTCATCATCTGAAGCCCAACCGGCCAATTTTCCACATCAATGACTAAGAAAATTGCAAAGACAAGTATAAGACCCGAAAAAACAGTAAGGTTATAATGAAATCAAAACCATATAATCCAATTCAAATAACATGAATGTTCCATTATGCTAGGATTATATTAATTTTAATTAATAAGCAAACCAAACCCATATTAAAAATATAAAACTTTAATCACTCTTCTAATCCAAACTTCTCGTCTTCCATTCCTAACTCATTCATAAACAAATAACATGTAGGGAAAAAAAGCAACAGTTTTTAATAATAAAGAAAAGAGACGACTTTGATCCTGTGAACCTCACCTATCAATCAACATACCAAACAATAAAACGCAAAAACCATAACAAAAGAAAAAGAAATCAACTCATGAATTCACACACCAACAAAAAGAAGTGAAATCCTGAATTTCCCGGATCATGATCAGAGATCACAACAAACCAAACCCAGAATTAAAAAACCAAGGATAAGAAATGGGTAACCTGTATTTTCGTTTACCCTGGTCTTGAACCTCGGCTTGATACTTAGTTTTGCAGGTATCGAGAGGGTACAAAATCGTGGTGCTTAACAGTGATCCTATAGCACCTGAAGTTGCCTCCGATATGGACTCCAAATCAACCCCCATGTTCAAAAAAATCTCTCCTTTATCTCTGTTTTACTTGATCTCTGGAATCTGGGAGCAAAATCTCTGTTTTTATACAAAGTATATATATATAGGAAGAATAGCTGAAAAAGGAAAAACGTAACCGCCAGCTACCGAGGATGATCTAGAATTCTAGATCAACCGATGCGACGGCGTTTTCTTATTGGGATTTGAAAAAACGTGGGATTCTCCGTCCACTTTAACGGACTGACTTAACAGTGGCAAATTTATCGTTGAATTATATATTTTTAATAATATTAAGTATACTTTATTATAAATTAAATACATATTCTCATAATCTATATATTATTAATATTAAGTGTTTAAGAAACCAATGAATATGACCTTCAATCTTTTATTTCAACATTATAATTATAATACGATAAGATAAATATATTTAAATTAAAGTTAAATTTTAAAATAATATGTATTTTTTTAGGATTTAAAATTTATTTTTTAATATTAAAAATCTAAGAAAAGGAAAAAAATATTTTTGTCCAACCATCGTGTATATGCTCCAAGATTACATTACTTTATTATAATATAAAGTTGAATGCAATTTGGAAAACGAGTTAAAGAAATTGATTTTCTTTCTTAAAAAAAGACTGCGAGCAGGTTAATATTATCTATATAATATATGGTTGGATCATATAGATATTTTAGTGTTAACACATGTTGTTCGCACTAATTTATTTATAAATAGAGTCAAATTAATCATCTTTTTAATTAAAATATTGTTGTCGAGCTTTTGTTCCATACAGTTTTCTATACAAAGTAAACACCAGAACGTGTATGCTGCGGAAACCTATTAATGGTGACAGATTCAAAAGTTTCTGTTATGGAAGACGGGACGGAATTACGATTAAACTATATGTCGAATGTCTAAAGGGATTTAGAAGCCGACGGATTCGGAGGAATTGTTTGACAACGTATTCAACTCTTTCTCCTGTCGTTTCTTGAGAAAATTCTGAGCAGTTGTTATTACAATTTTTGTGAACAAGTTCAGAAGCATCAGCCATACTAGGTGTTCCGAAATCGAAGAAAACGATAAAACCCAGTTGTTCATCTGTAGAGAAAAAAATCCAGATTACCTTCTGAGGTATCATCCTGCATGTGAATACTCATCAGTGCATGAAACTAGAGATGGGCATGGGTCGGGTCAGATTTTTGGCCTACCCGCATCCGAACTGAAAATTCATACTTGCCACCCGTCACCCGATCCGACCTGGGTTTAGGGTGAAAAAATTCGACCCGAATCATTAAAAATAAATAAATTTTAAGGACTTAAATGTAAAAAAATAAAATTTAGGGATTTATTATAAAAAATAAAATTTTAGTGACCTAATTGTAAAAAAATTAATTTTAGTAACCTAATTATATAAAATATATATAAAGAGGAATCATTATTGCAAATATCCCTAAAATATATATGAAAAAATTACACTATTAGTCCCAGGTTGGCTCAGATTTTTTTCACCTTAAACTTAAACTTGAACTCGACCCGACCCAACCCAATTCTTTTATTTAAAAAGGTTCGACCCGATCGAATCGGGTTGAATCGAAACCCATCGAATTCGGATTCTGTACTCATCCCTATATAAAACTAATAACGACGTTTTTAAATAAATGCCACTAACTTAAAGTATAAATTTAGCAGCATTTATTCACAAAACGCGGTTAAAAATATCATTAGGACTTAAGAGACAGTTTTGTTGTGATATTGGAAAATGATGGTTATGAACTGCAATCCGTTTTCAAACAAATGGAATCGAGAAATAATGGAAGTGTACAAACCCATTGTACCTGCTCTAGATATGAAGTATGGAGGGAGCTCTCCGAGTGCAGTTCCAATTCCCCCATAAGATAGCCACTAACGGTGGCAGATCATCTTTTGAATGGGATGGGCCCGTATTTATTTTAAACTTTTTAAAGTTTATTTATTTATTTTTATTATTTTAATTTTTATAAATTAGTTCTTAAGTTTTTATAATATTTAAGCTTTGTACCTATCATGATATTTTGAAATTTTATATGTGTTTACCCTTAAATAAATTTTTGGATCCGCCACTGGCCACTAATACTATAATGGTATCACAATGGTTTGCACTTCCCACTTAGATGACAAAAGAGATTTACTCAAACTACAAATTCTTCGAAATAATATGAATCACATTATTTTAATTTACATCAGAATTGTATTACTCGGACTAGGGGTGAGTGTTAGATATACATGTTTAAACATCGGTATATTTATGTCCGAATACATGTTGAATACGAGTATCAAAGATAGATACTAAAGAAAAAAAAAGTAAAGACAACCAAAACACTAGCAGCCATTTCATCTTCTATGATTTAGATTGAAATATTCACTACAAGCAAAATAGCATTAATATATATTTGATATCATCATACCATTTCATGAGGTCCACCGTATAGATTATTATGTCAGTATTATAACGATCAACGCTGATTTTCATTAGTTAAGAGATAAATAATACTATTACGTTAAAAGATAAATTAATACAAAAAATATCATACGAATAAAATCGATAAATTAAAATTATTATAAAAAAAATAATTTTTACATCTTTTTAATAAAAATAAAATATAACAAGATTTTAATAAAACTACAAAGGTTGAAATGATTATCGAATTAAAAGGTTGGACTAACGATAGTTGGAGTGTACAAGTTGAGTTTATCACAAAAACTTCTTTAAAGATTATAAATCCCTATTAATAATACACAATGTGTTTGAGAAGCAAAAGTAATGATAATCAATAATATAATCAAATAAATTTTTTAATATTTTTGTAATTATTTAAACAAAAAAAATTCAATTAATAGCAAACAATTACTTAATTTTCACGGGCCTAAAGTAATTAAAGAATCTCTCTATAATAATTTTCGGTGACATATTTATTTATTTTATATTTTATTGTGCTTTTTCTATCTTCATGATATTTTTTTGTCTTTATATTATCTTATGATATGTTTCTATGATTATCTCTACGTACTTTTTTGTTTATACAATTATTTTATTGTATTTGTTTTTAATTTAGGTTTGTCTGCAGTAGATAGATTTTTTTGTAAATATACATGAAAGATAATTGTCGATTTTAAAGATTTTATTTAATCCGAGACTTGATAACTCTCCAAAAACCCTTCTTATAATATACTATAAAACTTTGGTAATTTTTTTTTAATTTGATTGATACAATGTTTATATTTATTTTTAAATTTATTATTTTTTATTATCTTTTAATGATTTAAAACTTTTATTAAGCTATTTTTCTTTATTAATAAAATTAAGTAATTAATCTACACAAAATTATATAATTTATAATTTAAAGTATATGACCCCACTCTTCTATCCTTACCATATGGGGTGGCTTCATCCGTCCCTGCAGCCATTAACTCCGTGCTAAATGCTAATGCATCAGATCTACGGGACCACACAGTGACAGGAAGATACAACTAGTTTTGATTGTGTATTTTAACCAGTACTTGCTTTTATAATTGTTGGTGAGTGATACATATATACAAATAATTTTAATAATTATTCCTAACTAACATATACAATTAACTTTGATAAATTGTGTCCCAATTTATTAGGATCTCAAATTAAAAAATATTTTGATTTGTATTTACCCTCGTATATATTTTTGGATCCGCCACTATCCTCAACCTAGTCTATGACTCACTGAGTTTTCTTAAAATATTCATTGATTATTAAATGTTTTTAAAGTCAAGTGGAACTCTTCTTACGGATAGATTTTTAAACTATTGGTATCTAATTTATAAATCAATCGATTTAAATTAAATTTTATAGAGATTTAATATAACAAATATTTTTTTATTCTTAGTGTTAAAATTTGAACTCTTAATTTTGTTTTAGAAATTCAATATCTCATCTTATCAAACCAACCAATTGTTAATTTATAATATCAAAATTTAAACTTTTAATTTTATTTTAGAAATTTAATATCGCATATCGTTAAATTAACCTGCATCAAGATATTATTATTATTAAACAAAAATCAAATTTAGAATAATCTCATAAGAAAGTAAACACAAAATTTTAATTTAGAATAATTATAAATAAATTTTAAATGTATATCTGTAAATTTCAAACGATGTTCTATATATAATAGTGTTAGTGTAAAATATTACACATAATTTTTTTACGAATACGTGTAACACAAAATCAAATTTATATATATCATTATATCAGAAAAATACATAACATTATATAATTTATTTAATATTTATACGTAATTTTAAAATTTTGTACCAAAATAAAGAGTTTATATCAAATTTTTGAAAAGCTTACACGTATATAGTTTGAATTTAAGATCCTATAAAACTTAGTATATAAGATTATTAAGAGCTCAACTCATCTGCCGTATAACGTGTCCATCTTAAATTTAAAATCATAGAAAGATTAATGTATACAAGTATTAAAAGTACGAAATTTAACGCAACGATAACATTTATTAAGATATAAATTTAAATAATTTTGTTTATTTGATAAATATGTATTATTAAAGAAATAAAAAATAATTAGTTTTATTTACAAAATATATATTATTAAAAAATTTAAAATAAATAATTTTATTTATAAAATATATATTATCAAAAAGGGTAAAAAATATAATTACACAACCTAACCAAATACACATGACGTTTAGGTAGGGGTGTGTGCACAACCTAACCAAGATCACGTAAGGGTTAGATGGTGGTAGTTATTTAGATTAATTAAAATAATCAATTATAATAATTTTTATTTTATTTATTAAAAATATTAGATTTAATATTAATTCTGTTGTAGTAAAAGTTCAAGTATTTAAATGGATTAAAAAATTTAAAAATCACATTTAAAAAACAAATTGAATACATAAATAAAATAAAATAAATAAAGCAAACGACATTAAAGAGGATAAATAATTTTTTTAAAAAACAAAATTCGTATTTTCTATCGTGTTCTGTTGTACTCGTGAGTCGTCTTTGTCATAATAATTGTGTAGCCATTGAATCTTTTACACGTGGATGCTCCAGAGCGACAAGGATGGCTAACTACGTCGAGTAGCAGAGGATCGGGAAAACTGGAAAGTGCTTTAAAATCTCAAATCAATCGTTGATTAAAAACAAAACAATGAACGTTCCCTTAGCAAAACCAAAATTTCTCTATAAATATCACTACCCAAAGCTCCCAATCTCTCCTCAAAACTTCTCGTTTTCACCATTTAAATCGACCCAAAGGATCGAATACACCCTTTCCACACCGCCATCGTCTTCCTCTCTCTACAAGATGCTTAGCCATTTACCCAAAGCCTCCGCCGCCGACGTTGGGAAGACATCGGAGAATGTGAAGGGCATCGTTCGTTTGATGAAAAAGAATGCTTTGGACTTGAAAGATTTGGGTGCATCTGTTCTTGACGATGTAGATGAATTGTTAGGGAATAGGGTTTCGTTCCAGATGATCAGTGCTGGAAAGGGTGACCCGGGTGAGTATTATTTTTAACCACTTTTTTTAATTCCTCAAATCATGATTATAATATTTTCACGACACATATTTTGTAAATACATGTTTAAATTTGATTTTTTACGATAAATATTATTTTATATCAAAATTACTCGTTGAGTTTAGTTTATAATATTTTGAAATTACCCTCCGAAAAAGTTGTTTTTTTAAATATCAATAATTTTTAAAATAAATAATTAAAAGCTCTTGATCAACGTAATCTTCTCTTTTTTTAAACTTGTTTTGAAAAAAAATAGGTTTATTTTCAGAAATATGACTTTGAATAGTAAACACAATTTTTAAACTAAAAATATTGAGATTGGAGTTAAGAAAATCCGATTTTTAATAATGTTTTGCACTAGAATCAGAGTCTTTTAGTGTCATCTCTGAATTTTTATTTGAATTATTCAAATTATCGTAGAAATTAATATTTCTAAAAATAATTTGATTTAGTTAATATATTTTATCAATTCAAATAAGTAATCCAATTCAAATATTTAAATAACAAAACAATGTCATTTTAATGTTTATGAAATTGAGATTTGAATTTAACTAATGTTTCAACAATATATAAATCTTACCAATAAAATAATTTAAATTTAAATTTAAATTTAAATTTAAATTTAAATATTATATATATATATATATTTTTTACCTCATTCCTATAGAGTTTCTTCGGATGTCCCATCCACATCCCATTCAAATACGTTTACCAATTATATATAAACACACAAATTATATAAGATAATAAAGCCAAAAATCCATGACATATTTACATTAATCTTTCTAAAAGAAAACCAATAATTCAGCTATTTTACAATTACTTCTCCATATAGAAAAAAAACTCTTTTATCTAAATATACTATTTATAATTTGTAGGAAATTAGGGAAAACATTTAGATAAATATTCTAGAAATTAGGGAATGCATTTACAGAAATATTTTTTTCTTTTTATTTATATGTATTTATGGGTAAACTACACAGATAATCCTTCGATCATAGAGTACTTTTTAGTTGACATTACTCATGAGTATAAACTCTTGGGAAAAATACACTTATAGTCCCTCGACTATATTGTACTTTTTAGTTGGATAAATATTGCCACGTAATCGATCTTTTGAGTTATCAAAAGTTGCAGGAGTAATAATATTAATATAATAATAAATTTAATTTTTAATATTTATATATTATTAAAAATCATTTAATATTAAAATCTAGTATTGAGATTTAAAAAATTAAAATTAAAAATATTTTAAAATTTAATTTTTTTCCTGGATTTTTTTCCTCAAAATTCTCATCTTCCACTCCACCCGCAATTGGAGAGCATCATTGCTTGTCTCAAATCTCTCATCTTTCAGATTCAATACAATTTTATAATGACTTTGATTATTGATTTGAGTTGGCAGCTAATGGGTTTCGAGGGAAAGTTGGGAAACCAGCATATTTGCAGCATTGGAGTTTTACGGGTGTTTCTCCGGTAGCAGGGGAATCTGAATTCAGTATCAATTTTGATTGGGATGAAGAAATCGGAAAACCTGGAGCTCTACTGATCAAAAACAATCATCATACTGAATTCTACCTCAAATTTATCACGCTTGAAAACGTTCCAGGACATGGTCGGATTCACTTTGTTTGCAATTCTTGGGTTTATCCTGACCATAAATATGAAAAACCACGTATATTCTTCACTAACGAGGTATACATATATGCTTGGATTCAATTTCAACTATTGTTTTCAACTTTATGGTTGTGTTTTGGTAATGCCTAACAAGTGTTTGATGTTTTTCCTCTAAGACATTCCTTCCGCATGAGATGCCGGAAGCACTACGTAAATACAGAGAAGAGGAGCTCAACACATTGAGAGGGAATGGTAGACGAGAGCTTCAAGAATGTGACCGTGTTTATGATTATGCTTATTATAATGATTTGGGAGATCCTGATAAGGGTCCTGAATATGCCCGACCCGTTCTTGGTGGGTCTGCTCAATACCCTTATCCCCGAAGAGGAAGAACAAGCAGACCACCAACAAAATCAGGTCGGAGATTACATTCATCATGTTCTTCCAAACTGGAGGCAATTGATTTACATTAGTATTTCTTCATAGGATATCTTGTTGTTCATCTAGTTGTTCGTACATTTAACTTGTGTAGTTAGAGATATTTCGAGTCTAACAGGGTTTCGTTGTTCCTTGGATTACAGATCCAAACACTGAGAGCAGATTACCACTTCCGATGATCTTTGACATTTACGTTCCGAGAGATGAAAGATTTGGACGTTTAAAGTTTTCGGATTTTCTGAGTTATTTCGTAAAATCTGGAGTACAATCCATACCACCTGAGGTAAAAGATCTAATTGGCGGAACTGATAATGAATTCAAGTCTTTTGAGGATGTTCTTGATCTCTACTATGGAGGAATTAAAATTCCCAGTAGCACTTTGCTTGATGATATTGTCAACAACATTCCCTTGGAGTTGCTCAAACAAATTTTTCGGACCGATGGCGAACAGCTACTCAAATTCCCCGTGCCTAATGCCATTCAAGGTGTGTCTATATATATCATATATGTACATATGTAAATAATTCTAATTTGATGTTTTAATTAATGAAATCGAGCAGAGAATTTGTCTGCATGGAGAACTGATGAGGAATTTGCCAGAGAAATGCTTGCCGGCGTAAACCCTGTTATCATTCGTCTTCTTGAGGTAAGCTTCAGCATCACTCTGATTTTATCATCATCATCAAGAAAAAGTTTTACTTCAGAATTTAAATTTTCTTTGTTTTCAGCCATTCAGATTCAATGGTTAACATGATATGAATAACTTAAATCTTTTATTTTTCAATACAGGAATTTCCCCCAACAAGCAAGCTAGATCCCAAAATATATGGTAATCAAAACAGTACTTTAACAAAGGAACACCTAGAGCACAACTTGGAGGGGCTCACCATCGGAAAGGTAATGTTTCATGCATATACTATTTCTTAATCTATATCACACAGAATCAGATAAAGTGTCCAATATCAATATGTGCCGTAGCTTCATTAAAAAGAATGGCTAATAGATTAGGGCTTGAGGATTTGTTGTTAAGCATTACAAAAGTTCTGGTTGAACAGGCACTAGAGACCAACAGGTTGTTCATATTGGATCATCATGATTCATTAATGCCGTATCTCAGAAAGATAAACTCAACTTCGACCAAGATTTATGCATCGAGGACTGTATTGTTTCTGAGGGATGATGGGACTTTGAAGCCATTGGCGATTGAATTGAGTTTGCCACATCCAAACGGGGATCAATATGGTGCGGTGAGCAAGGTTTATACACCTGCACAAAATGGAGTTGAAGGTTCCATATGGCTGCTTGCTAAAACTTACGTAGCTACTAATGATTCTGGTGTTCACGAGCTCATAACCCATTGGTAATTGATATTTAGCTATCATACGTTTGCTAGCTTAGCTTTGAATTTGATCAGGGGTAGGGGTATGCATGTTGTATTCTGGTTATAACAATTAGATTGCAGGTTGAAAACTCATGCAACAATAGAGCCATTTGTGATTGCAACGAATCGGCAGCTTAGTGTGGTTCATCCAATTCATAAGCTTCTCCAACCTCACTTCCGTGACACGATGTATATTAATGCATTGGCCCGGAGCATTCTCATTAATGCAGGTGGATTACTAGAGTTCACAGTTTTCCCTTCAAAATATTCCATGGAAATGACTTCAGCGATATACAAGGATTGGAATTTTCTTGACCAGGCCCTCCCCACAGATCTTAAGAAAAGGTAATTCTAATCAATTCAGAGACAATTTGACCAGTTAGTCTGATAAATCTATAGCATGTTGATTCCATTTTCATTTTCTCAGAGGACTTGCAGTCGATGATAAGGATTCACCAACCGGTCTTCGACTATTGATAGAAGACTACCCGTATGCAGTTGATGGATTGGAGATTTGGTTTGCAATTGAACAATGGGTTCGAGATTATTGTTCATTTTACTACAAGAATGATGAGATGGTTCAACGAGACCCTGAGCTCCAAGCCTGGTGGAAGGAAGTTCGAGAAGAGGGTCATGGCGACAAGAAAGACGAACCATGGTGGCCTAATATGCAATATCGTGAAGACCTCATACACTCATGCACCATTATCATATGGCTAGCTTCAGCTCTCCATGCAGCCACCAACTTCGGCCAATATCCTTATGCAGGATACCCTCCCAACCGTCCAACCATAACCCGTAGGTTCATGCCAGAGAAAGGCACTCCTGAATATGCTCAACTTGAGTCAAATCCCGAAAATGTTTACTTTAAAACAATCACTGCTCGCCTACAGACCGTGATGGGAATCGCTTTGATTGAAATCCTGTCTAGACATTCATCAGATGAGGTTTATCTCGGACAAAGAGACACACCTGAATGGACATCCGATGAAACACCGTTAGCAGCTTTTAAGGAATTCGGGAACAGACTTCTGGGGATCGAGGAAAGAATTATGCAGATGAACAATGCCAAACGATTTAAGAATCGTGTTGGTCCTGTTAATCTGCCTTACACTTTGCTTTATCCTACTAGTGAAGCTGGACTCACAGGCAGAGGAATTCCAAACAGTATAGCAATCTAATGCTTTAAGATAGTGTGTGAACCATGATTGTAACTGAAATAAACTTAGATTTGGACATGAATATAAAACATGTTCCTATGACTTGCACAAATAGAGCTGAGAAGACATTATATCAGGGAACCCATCAAAAGCAACTCAAAACATGAACTTTGACAACATCCATAATTGATCAAAACCATAAAAATAACAAGCTTAGAATCAAATCCTTAAATCTTACTGCAAAAACTAACATATCTTGGAAGCTAAAACAAAGACAAGATGAACCATGTTCAGAACAATATCTTAAAAAACAGAAAAGATAACCCATTGTGTAGCAAATCAGTCACCCTTCTTCCTGAAAGAGCATCCCTCGGTGAGCCTCGCTCGACCTCCGGTCGGCTGGCAAAGAACAGTCTGACAGTTGCCACACACCACCACGGTTTGAGAGTGGCTAAACACAGTTGTTCTGTCCAAAACAAAAACCCCAAAAATGAACACAAGTATATGGAAATTTAAGACATCAGAAGACAATTCAAACAAATATAAGAACTTACATGTTGAAGCAGCCTTGACATTTGACATCCTTAAACAAAGAAACAAAGAACAAAGTTAACCCCTCAACATATCTATGCGCGGAAACATAAGATTCAGATCAGAAAGTATTAAGGTTTTAACGAATTACCATGAAGAAAGAATTGGGGGACTGCACGAGACGCTTGAGCTTGTGTTTCTTCTTTTCAAGCTCGGCTGGAGGATTCAACAAGTCGACATCGTTTTGAAGAACCTAAAAATTCCGAACATCCAAAAATCAAGTTCATTTATTTAAAAACCAACAACAAAAGAACATGAAGAAGAAACTAAGCAAGAGATTGAACACACCATTTTGGCTTGGCCGCTGGATGTTTCAAGAGCAACCTCAAAAACCCTCAAAAGCTTAGCAGGCGGCAGAGGAGGAGGAGGAAGAAGAAGCAAATGGCAATGCGATATTTTATATGTAGATTGGTTGACCTAAGTCGGTCAAGACAGAAAACCCAGTAAACCCCAAGGTTTTAAATTTTAATCCAAACTTTTTGCTCCCAAAATTGAATTTGGATTTATGTTTCAGCCCAGTCTTGTTCTAGGGATTGAGATTGCTTTCTTGTTTTCTAGACCAAGCTAAATTCAAACAGAGAAACAAGCAGCCCAATTGTTTTTTACGCACGCACATAACTAAACGTTGTCGTTTAATTATCTTCTTCGTCTTGAATTTCAGAACCCCTTCCTTTCATCAAAATTCTCTCCCTCCAAATATTGTTGTGATCAGCTAAATATTTCTAGAAAAAACTAATATTTTCGGAAGAGAACAGTTTATTGATCTTATGGGTTGAATGTATGATTTTTTTTTCTTCACTTTTATTCAGGAGACATGAAAAGAATTAAGCTTCCTGCAGGCTTTGAAACCATCAAAACAGGTTATTTTCCTACTTAGCTTTCTTTTACCTTGAAAGACTGCTTTTTTTTATGTAATTATCAGTCATCTTTATATTTAATGAAAACAGAACATGTACAATTCTTTAGATTTTGGGTTTTAGGGTAGAATTGTGTCACTATAGAGTATAGAAATGGAGCTAATGTATGGATTTGTCATATGTTGTTTTCCTTTGATGCTGAATTGTTGACAATTGATGAACTTCATTCTTTTTTTGACGAGAACTTAAATTATTTACGTGTTTTCAGCTCTTTTCTTCCCTTGTTAATTGGAGCTATCAAACTAGAATGTAGAATCAAACTTTCAGCTCTCTTCATCCCATCATCATCAGCCCATTTTAAAGTGCATGCTATATAGTTTTGTATGCCTTTCTCCTGGGGAGCTTCAATATAAGCTATAAATTTGCTTAGAGAATTTGAGGATTGTAATTAAATGGTAATATAGGAAGGTATGAGTTTTGGGTGTCCGCAGATGTTTTCACACAAGTATGTTCACTTCTTTATAAGTTCTTCCGTATATTATGAGGGTTCTTGGAGTGTCAGAAACTGATACTTATGTTTAGATATGCACATCTATTGCAAGAAAAATGAACAGTTGAAGCAACATAGGTGTCAATAACAAAATAAAACTATGTAAAAGCCCAAATTAACATAGTGAACTGATCTCTAACTGTTATGTTTACAAAATAATATGTTGGATTTTTGTTTTGACCATTCCCTTGCCAGTGTGTGCTTTTGTAATATGATGTTATGAAATACTATTTGCAGCTTTCAGTTTTCTTCCTCCCTGCATCTCAAACAAGGGCATGTCTTCTATCAAAGGTGAATATTCTCTGAATTCCCCAACGAAGCATTTTGAAAATCTGGATTCAAGTGTTTTGAATGTAAGTTCTTGTACTCCAGTGGTTATATTTGGTTATTGGGTAGGACCAGATATTGATGATGATGGGGATGTGTAGAAACTTGTATCTATCGCAGTAATTGATTCCTTTCAAAGTTTGCATCAATGTTTTTTGCATGATCCTTCTGGTAATTGGAATATTAAGGATAAAAAACATAAGTTATTCATTGTTAGTACAAGAATCTTGTGGTTTCCAATTTTTTTCTCTTAAGGAAATCCTATTTTGTAAAGAAAAATTTATTTACCCTCGGAGGACATTGTTGGTGAAATTGTATTGTGAAATAGTCGACATAAGGCTTTGTTTTTCAAGAGCCTCTGTATGTCAGTAGTCATTACTCATTAGCATACATTATTCGGGCTCTTTATTGTCCCTAAAATGTTCATATCCAACACATATTTGGTATGAGTACGAGATAACTCTCCAAATCTATGAAAAGTTCATAAAAATTGAGCTTACTCATGCTGGATACATATACATATCCACACTTGCCTAGTTGCCTTCAGCTTTGGGTAACATAGGTTGAAGGGATGGATTTATACATGATTTACAAAACAACAGGATAGTAAATATGTTCTCTTCTCAATTCAATGTTTTTCTTTGGTGGTTTAAGGGGGCTCTATTAACCCCAAAAGCAGGTGTTGAAAATTGGTCATCAAATACCAACAATACTTGTTCTGGTGCCAAGTAAAACGGAGCTTAGGTTGCTTAGCCCAAGTCACACGTAAATGAGATGGCAGCCTAGTAGCTTACCTTACCAAATGATTTAGGCTTCTAAAAGAGAAATGGGTTCACAGGAATCAGTTCTTTGGCTTAGACTCCTGTCTTTTTAGTATAGCAGCTTGTCCCAATCTTCAGGTACTAAAAGTTGGGTTTTGAGCTCTATTTATTGTAGGTTGGGTAACTTTCTTTTGGTACATTGTTTAGTTACATGGGTTACTTTTCATATGTGTGTATCATTGGTGCATCACAAATTGTTAAACCATTTAAATTTTTAAAAATAAATAACCATATATTGTAAATATTTATTGTAATATTTTCTAACAATTTAATTTTGCGCGGGCTTTTAAGTTTGTAAATTGTGTATATCATTAATAAGTGGATAGTTTATAAAATATAAATCTCAATAGATAAGGAAATATAATTAAATTATCACCAATAGGTAGATCAGTCATAGTAATTTATCCTATTTTTTATAATAAATTTATCCTAACTTTTAAATGACATAAAACATCAAATAAGGGTGTGTACTATATTGTATACTTGTTAGTTCTTGCATATTCAGATTTAACTGGTTTTGCTAATTCTTTCAATTGTGGTCGGATATTTACTCGTATCTATACCATTATCTTCGTAACCTTTAAATTGTTTAACGGTCATTTTCAGAAACTGGGACTAATTAGTTAGACTAACCAGGTAAAGATTTACCTGTCCTTGGTTTTGGTTGAAAGCTACAAAGTTTCTTATTGATTCAAATTCAGGTACTGAAGTATCCGTGTTATGCATGAAGCAAATCAATAACTATGCATGCATATTCTAAAACCATTCTTATATCATTACAGTTTTTACCAGTAAAACATTTTCTTGAACCTTGTTATGTCATTGCATGCATCAACTGTGTTTTGTACCATCATCTTTTCTCATTGATCATATATTATATTGAAATTTTAATAAGATCAATGCATCTCTTGAAATGCCTCATAAAGCACATTGCAACTTGCAAGAATGGTACACTTGTCTACGCTAAGTTACTGAAGCTCACATGGACCGGTCATGATCCTCTTGATTTCTGTCCAGGAAAACGGGCGCATCAATACCTTTATGACGCCATGTTGCCTTAATTTATTGCCATTCACCATTGCCGAAGTTCCAGTCAACACTCACTGACAAGGGGTGCAAGCTCTTCAGGAGTTCAGGTCATGGTGGAGCTCAAGACTGCGATCCCATGGTCGGAGCAAGCGACAACAAACATCTATCCTTGAATCACTGTATCAAGAAAATGTCACATAGTACCACATTGATTCATTTGGTCCCTGAGTTTTGAGGTTTTCAAAACCATCCTGTCAAGAATATTACTGCTGCAGATTGGTACATTGGCATGGTTAGACTCAAAGTTTTGAGGCCTTCAAAATCACTATGTGAAGGAAGTCCACACAAAAGTGAGATTTAATAAGATTTTGTCTCCTGTATTATTCTTTCTTCTTTGAAGTGGAAACATTTTGAGTTGGATGGAAAAAGAGGACAAACATACCATAGTTGAGAAGTGGTCCCAGTAGCTTAGCAAAGCCCTAGGATTGATGCCCTAAGGCCGTGATAGATATTCTAGGTTTTTTTAATTAGAGTTCAAACCACCATCTTTTGTTTTTATGGGAAAACAGGCTGAACCATTTGTGTATATGGTAAAAAAAAGCATGCTTAAAGATTTAAAGTCCATTTTTTCACATTTACTCATGTAATGTGAAGCAACAGTTCCAGTGGTCCCCCATTTATAGGGTTCAGGGAGCACACCATTTATTAAGAACATGGTAACAGTGCTTGCTAACACATAGATCCAGAAAAGGGAATTCATTGTTTCGAGTCCGGATTTGCTGAAAACTTCAAGTTTAGAAGAGAAAGGAAATGGGAAAATGTGTTAGGGCTCTTGTGTTCATCAAGAATGTAGTGGAGAAATGATGTCAACAGTGAACTGCAACTTGCACCTTTCCCTTCTTCCTTTGAGAATAAAGGAATGAACTAGCTGCAGATATGATCTGAAATAAGTCTGTAGAGAAAGGATTGAAACTTTAGACCCCAAATTAATTAAAGGGCTGATATGAATTATGGCTGTAGTTTTGAATTCCATTGTTGACCCTTTTGGTGAAGATCAATGATGCCTTGATCTATGGTCACATTCTCCATTTAAAGAGCCTTGGATAGGTTAGTAAAGTAAACAGCTGAATACTACTGTAAAGGGTGCTTTCATAGCTAACCCTAAACCTAAGTGGAAACTAACTGCTGTACATGATTTATAGAATGAACTCAATTGTAATTACAGAAATGGTAATTTACACCATGCTAAATGCATCTTCTGAACTAATCATTCGGTGTTCCATTTTAGGGGAAAAAAAAACATTCAGGATAATCAACTTTCTCATTAGAGTAACAATTATAAGAAAGCAGATAGTCTGACAAATTCTGAACTTGACAAGAACATAAGATCATACTATCAATAAATATGTATATATGTAAGTGGGGTTTGTGTGTTATATATATATAACTTTGTTTACTTTGTTAACTGGATTCTAATCTCTTTTCTGGCTTGCTCTCATTACCAATTCAAAGAAATCTGCAGTTTTTGCATCAGAATGAAGAAATATGCAGCATTCTCACTTTAATATATCTATCTCTGATCTCTAAGCACTCAGCCAGCTGAAACTTGAACTGCATCAAACTTAAGTACAGATAAAGAAAACACCAATAAACTCCTCTAAACCCCCATTTCTTGCTAAGATAAAAATGGTACAAGAAAAATACTAATCACACATATCATTCATTTGACAATTAACTTCACAGAAGTTTCCCTTTCCCTTTGCAGCCAAATCTAGGGAATCCGAGAGAGAAAGAGTATGAAAAGGGAAAACAAAACTATATCCCTGAATCAAAGAAGTTAAGCTAGAGAAGATCTACATCAATTGATTACAACCTGTTTGTCCTTGATCTTGCTCATCTCTCTCCAAGTCACTACATATATATATGTATAATATATGTTTCAAGCCTTTGTCTCCATTATTAACACCAGTGACTAAACTCTAGCACTTGGAATTTGGAGCTGGATGGAGCATCAGCTTGCTGATGAGGTTGTTGGTCTGATGACTCTTCTTCATCTTTGTCTTGTGAGTTTCTGCCGCAGTTAGATTTGTTTTGGACAGCTTTATCTCTTTCAGCTACCCTAAACTTATGTAAATACCTGACAATGGCATCAGCTTGGTTGTCAAACCCTAGAGCACCCAGCGCCCAACATATGTCGTCTCCATTAACCGTCTTGCGATTCTCTTTGCGACACTTGTCGGATGCCTCGCCAGTGACAAAGCTTATAAACTCCGTTGCACATTCCTGCATTGTTTGTTTGGCCTCTTTTGAGACCTTGGCACTTGGTGGAAGGATTTGCTTCATGATCCTACCCACGTTGGCAATTGGCAGCAATCGCTCTTGTTCATCTACCATATTGCTTCCTACTGAAAAAATATCAGATACTTAGATGCTGTCAGGCTTAGACACGTAGCTCTTTCCTGTCTATATATAATGAGGATGTAACATGATCATTCGAGTTTTAAAATGACCATGCGCTTGATATTTACTCCATTATCTTTGAATAGTTAGTCTAAAATTTTAAAATTAATATCTTAATATCTATATGCATAAATGTATATTATATATAAGATCACTTGCTTTAATCATTTACTTCACCTCTTTATTTATTGAGCAAATACTAATTTAAGCATCAAAATACCTATTTCTACTTTCCTTGATTGTCTGTGTCTTAGAGGTCCTTAATTTATCTAATGTCATCAAAGATCTGAAACTTTGGAACATTAATCTGATATATATGTGGTGTGTACCTCACTTATGTTTTTCACAACTTTTTTAATGGGGGAATAATTAGTATATATACTTAACCCTAATCAATTTTGAGATAGGTTTTTGACTAGTTCCTTATACTGTTTAAACATGAAATATTTTACCAGAAAAATTCTCAAGAAACCTTCGAACTTTCTCCTTAATTAGCTGAAGTGAACATAACTTGGGAATAAAACAATTCCAGAATGAAATAAGATTTTACTTCAACTTTACTAGCTAAATATTCAGCATTATCCTTAATCCAATTCAATCTGGATTAGGCACCTAATATAGAATTCCTAAAATTATAAGCCATTTGAACTATACACTGACTGACCAATCAAAGTTCAAGCAAAAGTGATCAAGAGGGCTATTTTTTACATTAAACCTTGCATATCTACAGATCATTTGCAGGTTCTCCAAGAAAAAAAGACTTAACTATGGTCCCCCCCACCGTTTCCCCTCCACTAACACCCCAAATGGCTTCAACTCTACACAAGTAATCTCCATTTCGTAACCATCTTGTGCTCTCTAAACATCTCACTATAGCTTAAAATATGATTTATGTACTATATTATTCCAAACAAGTGGATGATATTTCCACTCTATTTGGCTGTGCAAAGAGTTCTTTTTTCTTACGAATTCAGTTTTGTTAGTTTTTTGGTCAGCTTTAGATGTTAACCCTTAATCTAGAAGCTGACATATGAGGCCATATATACTCCATGTTTAGTACCTTTTGGCAGATATTTACATTTAAAGTGACTGGTTATTGCAATGTGGGGATTCTTGTGGGGTACTTAGACTTAGTATATCAACAAAATGCTTCAAATTTAGCTGGCTCCACTAACTATTCCCACTAAGCTTGAAAAAGTACTTATCCGCAACTAGTCTTAGCCTTGAGAGTTTGATTTTCAGCAGATATATATCATTGATGCTTCCACTTTCCATTACCTCTTAACAGATCCCACATTTTCATTCATGCATTCAAAACAAAACACTAGGGTAACCCCAAACTTATTGAAATATTTAACAATTAGCTCTTGTGTCCGTCCTACTTACTCATCTAAAATAAAATCTTGTGTTCGTCCTACTTACTCATCGGCTAAAGCTTCAAGAGTGATGATCTAAGCTCAAAATTTAGCTAGACTGTAAAGCAGCACAATCAAAAGCCAAAAAAAAATTCTGAAAGCAAGAAACATCCCCATGTGCCATATATAATAACAATTTGACATTAATTAAAAGTTGATCATAGTTTTATATATCAATTTGGATAAATATCTGCTTATCAAGCCTAGATAGATGCCTGTTACAGAAAAAGATGCTTAGAATAGTATAAATGTCCAAACCTGTCACTCAGTCACATACATCAAGGGGTAACTATATTATTATAAGATAGCTAGGGTTCCATCCATAAGGGAAAAGGCATAAACCCTAGATTGTTGGAACTTTTTTAGGCCATTTAGTTATGGAAATAAGATAATATACAACATTTTCATGGTTTCATCTTTTTAATTAGGCCACAACCTAACTTTGGTAAGATTTCTTTTCAATACTGTATCTGCAATTCACTCAACAATATGGAATCTGATTTGATTCAGACTAGTTTTGTCTGGAAATGGGAGAAGTGTATAAAAATAACTGTCTGGTTTGATTTAGTTTAATATATAAATGAAGTGTATGGTTAACTTTCTAGAGTTAGGTTCATAGGCTTGGCATAACTGGATTTAGCTTAGAATTTGATGCTTTTTTTTTTTGTTGTTGTTGTTGAATATAGAAATTTGTAGCTTTATTATGTTCTTATTAACCACTGCTCTGTTAGCGAGTTTAGCTATTGGCCATTTCTGCAGAAAATTTTGAGGAAATTCATGTCAAATTGGTTAACCTGTTTTCTTGAAAACACATGAATGCTTGATTATCGGTAATCAAGAGCAGAATCATAGTACTTCAAAATTGATGTGTGTCAAACGGTTTGGTTTTATAATTTTTTGGTTCATGTTTATTTTGATTTTTTTATAACGGTTCATATCCGATTTATTGATCAATTAATTCGAGAGGATACTACATGAATCTATTATAGGGCGGTCCTCATAGTGCATGTTATTTCGTTCATAATACCATGATTATTTTTTTTCTTAAGTATTCATATATACTATAGAAACTATATATACCGATTGAGTTTAACTCGATTAAATGTTATCAATATAATACTTAAGAGAACCTAAAATTGAACATATTTAAATACTCAATATTTTTTTTAATTTATTCATTTATTAACAAAATATTTCTTAATTTATGGATGAAAAAAATTGTAGGAAACGATAGAAGAAGAAAAAGAATCAATGAATCATACATGTAAGAATTAGACATTCTTAATAGTTTTAAATTGATTTTAAAAAGTGAGGTTAGAAAAGTAATTTTAAAAATATTATAAAAAATAATTTTAAAAAATTGAGTTTAAAATTTTAGTGTTATTATTATCGAAAAATATTTTAAAAGTTAAGACATAGTTTAGATATTATGTCAAAAAGTGTAGAGTTTTAATGAGCACCGATTTTGATATTTTTATTTCAAAGCTCAAAATTATAGATTTTTAAACTGATAAGATTGTCTTTTATTACCAATGAAATTAAATAAAAATAAAATAAAATAAATAATGATTTTAAAAAAACAGAATAAATGAACAGACAAATCTTAAACGACTTTTTCACCAACAACCGTAAAAAAAGGAACAACAACAATAAAGAACGGAGTGGGTATCGGAGAAAAGGATATAACGACACAAAGGACTTTAAAATCAAATCTGAGAGATAAACCACCAACGAACCTTATGAGCTAAGTTCTTGATTTCCGATGAAGCTTCGAGCCAAACTTGTGAGTGCAAAAAAATCTACTCCCATTCGAGAAGTTCATTTATTGTTTGCAAACTGAATTTTAACCTAAAATTTTATTGTTTGGCGTTGCTTTTGCTTAAAAAGTATGTTTGGGTTGACAACCAAAATCATGGCCCTAATCCATCAACTCACCAACGGGTTTCTCACCCGTAGCTTCTGCCACCGAAACATAAAATCCCATGGTCATGAGCATTTATAATTTTAGATATTCAGGTTCGAATGGTTATATTTACAAGGTATAGTTGTTGCAGATACTCTACTTTGCAATGAAAATTTTATTCGTACGAAGACTCGTATACCTCCAATGTGCTGAACTCTGCTTGTTGTAGGGGAAAAGCCTCTAATTGTCTTCTTGAATCGACAGGGAACTTGAACTCCGGCAGCGACAAAGAGCCGCATCCGAACAAGCTGCCACCTTGAATTCAAAGCAGCGGCAGGGCTCAGGTGGTGTGTGGGGTCGGCTTGTACGAAGCTCTCCACAAATAGTGATTGCATGAAAGTGCAATGTTCTTGATGGTTTTGTCTGGTATTAGTGTTGAGAACCCCTTCAATAGAAACCAATGTTTTCATGATACATTTTAAACCCAGAAACTTCTTTAAGCTAAGAAAACCTGAATATCAACATTAGGAAACTCAAAACAACACAAATGCAAGCTAAAATGAACAACTGGTCCTTGTACACTTTTTTTAAATCTACTAACAGCGAACCTTGACATTTTGATCGTGACAGGATCAGTCATGTTTGCAGTCGAGGTATTTTATTGCCTGAATGCGGTTATCGCGGCCACTACCGCAGTATTTGAATCACTGACTCTGAGTATTGAGATTAAATCTTTCGAAAAGACAATATGGTTCAATGCAAGCAAACTGGGTAGGAAACATCATCAAATCGGCAAACCAAGTTCAACACAATCCTTAAAAACAAACTAGGGTTTAATAGTCATTGACAAAAACATTTTTCCCTTCAAAATTCAGACAGCATTTTGGAACTAAAAGGTAAAACACACTACTGCTGACGGACTTCAGCTTTCTTCTTCTGCCAAAGCCTATCAAGAGCACTGTCAGCATCACCCTGCAAACATGAACAAATTAATACTTAAGACACAACTCAACTTCTACATAAATAACAAAGATTAGCATAGAATCTAGCTCCTCCATCATCTATCAGTTAAAAACATCCAACCACTGCAAAAAAATGTCCTACACCGTATCTGAAATGATTACAACGATATGATCTTTCAAATATAAGAAAAAACACTCAAAATGTCGCAAATACCAACAATAAAACATCACACAAATAATAATTAAGACTTGAGGGCAAAAACCACTTAGACCAAGCAACAGCTCAAAACAACTAAATTGGCTAGGGGGATCCAACACAGACCTGTGCACGGACAAAGCCACAAAGAGCAAAAGTGGAGAATGTTCCTGTGTATCTGCCGAGCTCATCCAAGTGTCCAACATTAATCTGAACAGAGGCATGATCCTTCGAGGTGATCAGCCTATTAGTGGCGGAACTGCAACAACAACAACATACATATAAACTTCCAACATAAGCAATGTAAAAGAACGGACACTATGAAACATACGTGACCCTTCAAGAATAAATACCATTTCCTGGGGATGTAAAGATCCATGTTTTGACCCTCTTCGTTCTGCATCTTTGCAAATTGCTTAAACCAACAAGAATCCCTAAACCCTCAAATCACCTAATTCAGCAACAGTTTATAATTCATTAACAAAAAACAAAGAATATCCAGAAAAACAAATGCAAGATTATCATAACATTTGAGAGAACATAAAATTCAGATAGAGATGGAGGCGTACAAGACGAGAAAGAGTGACTGCTGCTGCTGCAACTGCTGCAAATGAGGTTTACAGTTCTTTCTTTGTTTGAATTTATATGCGAAGAAGAAGAAACCCTACTTTTTTCAGATTTAGCAGGGCAAAAATGCCCACTTGAAATACGGGTCGGTCTATTTAGCCCAATTAGAACCCACCGTTTTCAAGCCCGAAAGTCAAAACCCAATTCATGTTCTTTTGGTTTATAATTAAATCTAAATCTTAATATTTAGCTAGTTTTTTTATATGATTTAGCTTAAGAATGTATTAAAAGAAGAAAAAAAATTAACTATGTCGATCGAATTTATATTTAGAAATATTTTTTTTATTTGAACATGCTGATATAAAAAGGGTTTTTTTAAATGCTTCGATTTTGTGTATATTTTTAATAAAATATAAATTTATTTTTTATTAATTTGTATCAGATGCTATAAAGACCCTAAAACTCTGAATCTAATTTTCTCAAGGAACAATAAGTCGGTGTAAAATAAATTTTGAATATTTTATCTTAAATAATCTAAGATTTGACCAATCAGTTGTAGTAATACGACCACTTAATTAATTAAATAGAATAAATGTACTTATTTGTCGTTAAAATCTATCGAATAAAGTGAAATGACAACTAATTAAGATTTATATTATTATATATTTAATTTTTGTTATTTTTATATTTTATTAATTTAGTTCATATGTCATCATCGAATTAGATGTGTAATTTATTTTATTAAATTAAAATTTGAAAAAAAAATGTATAAGTAACAAAATTTATATATATAATTATATAAATTTTTATTAATTTTCACGTTACTCTATTCGTTAAATTTTAACATCAGATACTTACATTGAAATTACTTACACAATTAGGTAGTCATATTATCACAACCAAAAGAATAATAATTAAATCGAAATAACTTTATCATTGAGTTATTATTTGAGTAATTTACCCTAAAAATGATGCGTGGCGGAAAGAAATGAGTGTAAATTTGGATTACATGACTCACGAGTAATTCTTAATTTCATCCTCATAAACGAACAAAACATGACTTAAAAAAATTATATTATATTACTCGAGACAAAAGAAAAATTAATTTATTTTGATTTGATTTGAAATTTTATAAATGTGTCTCGATTTTAAAAATAAATGAATTTCAAATTATAAAATAAAAATTTTAATAATTAGTTGATTAATTTTCGTATTCAAATAATGTCCGTTAATTTTATATGATATATTATACATATCACATGTAAAAATATAAAAAATATACATATAAAATATTATTAAAAATAAAATTAATATACATTATAACATTATAAATAATTATAATTAAATTTATATTAAATTTTAAAAGTTTAAATTAATATTTTAATAAAAATTAAGTAAAATTTAAATTATAAAATATAACTTATAAACTCGAATATAAAAAGCGCAGTTGTTTTGCGGCAATAACTACTCTCGACTCCTACTTTAGCTTTGTAACCGCAGTTGTTTTCAAAGACAAAAAGAAAGAAACTCCGATCTCGTGGGTTACCTTTTTTTTTTCTTACAGAGTTTCCGCCTTACTTTTGCCGCAAATTCCGACATTTCCTGTCTTCGACTGGGTCCCACCATATCTAAGTTCAAACTAGTTTTCGCTTATTTGTTTATTAAGATCGTCGTCCTCATGGAAAGGAATTGTTGCGATTTTTCAACATTTTTACTATTATATAATAATAGTTTATATTAAATAGGAATATGAATTAAATCATTTTAAAATAATAGCATATAAAAATACATTTGTTTATGAAGTTTCGTTTTATATTGTTTTTGAAAAGTATTTTTAAGTTAGAAGTTTTCTCCTACAACCTACACTTGAACGTACATTTTATAAATCTTATTTTTTTTATGAATTTTATTTTTAATTAAAATATTTTAAAAAAAACCTGTAACAAATTTCTAGAATAACAGTTTCAAATTAATTAATTACTAATTTTTATATATAAAAAATCCCCAAAGTTTTGTCAAAAAATTAGGTTTGTATGGCGTCCAAAAACAGACGAGGAATCCGATATATCCCATAGAAGTCGTGTAAGCAAGGTATGGGCAATTGGGCATATGGCTGGCTTCCTTTGCCAACCCATGACTTATACTATAGAAATCATGGATAGATAAAAAATTTAAAATTCATATATTAATTTTATGAATATTTTTTAATATATTTTTAGATTGTCTACTTATAAATAACCGAATGTGAATACAAAACAATCCAATCCGTTGAAAAAGAATCTCAGCCGTTCGATGATTACTGTTCAGACAGCAGTTATTTTGTAATCCAACGACCATCCATAGATAAAAAGAAATTGAAAGAGAAAAGGTAAGGAATAAAAAATAAACATAAAAAATCCCACCCAATAGAAAAAAAATTAAAAAAAGAGAAAAAAAATTTCATTTTCATTTATAAATTTATTTGAAAAAATATCTAATTTCTGTGCTTTTGTTTAGTCAATCAGGAAAAGAATTTAAGACGAGTTTTTCCCCCCGGTATTTGTATCCGACTGAAATCTGAGGTCGGGTACGTTATAAGGGAGGAGGAGGAGGAGGATTTAAAAGCTATATTTTTCCTTCTGAATTTTAGGAATTTAGGTTTTGCGATATCGGGGTTGGATGATTTTAAATTAAAGTTTGTGACTATTTTGATTATGGGATTAGGGAGTAGATGTGAGGGAGATGTGATGGTGGACGACGGTGCTGCTGCTGATGGGGGTGGCGGTGTTGATTGCGAAAATGGAGGGAAATCTTTCAGTTCGGTTTCATGCTCGATTTGCCTTGAATCGGTCACTGATAATGGGGATCGGTCGTGGGCTAAGCTTCAATGTGGGCATCAATTTCATTTGGGTAAGTCAAAATTGTCGTGATTTGGAACTGATTTTATCAAGGAATTCATTTAAAAAACTGGGATGGGAAGATCTGAGCTCCAATTTGCTCATTTGATTTGTAGGGTGTGTTTAGTTCTGGTTTTGATGATGATGCAAATGAAGAAACCATAAAGATTTTTTTTTTTTCATTGCTTATGATGTTTTATTAGCTGAAGATGAAAATGAAATGAAATTTAGCATCTTAAAGAATAAGTTAAACCAGGATCGATCTAATGCAGCTTTGATGCTTCAATAAGCTGTTCCTTTTATTTTTTTATATGTCAATTGTTATGGCTGATTAGATGATCGGAGTGAATTTTTCAATGCAATTAGCTTTTGCCTTTTTAGAGACTAATTTCCAGGTAATCAGATTAGAAGCAAAAGTTTATACTAGCTTCGGATTTGCTCAGTTATATTATAGATTTCGATGAGCTACAGCATGAGGGAAATTGTTACTGGTATCAGTGGAATTTGAAGGATTTGTGAGTAGATTGTATGTTATTTTTGTTGATGTAGTCGATGGACTGTATGAGGAAATGATCATTTTAAATTTGTTTTAAAGGTTTTAATAGATTATCACTGCTTGTGATTATTGTCACCAGATTGCATTGGTTCAGCATTCAACATAAAAGGTGCAATGCAATGCCCTAATTGTAGGAAAATCGAAAAAGGTCAATGGCTTTATGCCAACGGTGGTCGTTCATATCCGGAATTTAATGTGGATGATTTGACACATGATGAGGACCTTTACGATCTAAGTTACTCTGAAATGGTAACGGTTTATAACGCCTTATTTGGAATTATATTTCTTTTCTGCATCTTGATAAGTTTATCCATTTCATCACTCATCCCTTACCTTCCATGCCATGTCAATTAAATGACCATCAATTTTATCGGTTATCTAGTGAGTGAAACTTGAATTTTGTTGCTTTAAGTTAATGAACCAAATCTCTTTTGCTAGAGTCGAGCCAGTCTTTGTTCTGTGGGGTTCTTAAATTCAATAATTTATGCCCCAAGGGAATTTGACAGATTAGGGTTTGAGTTGTACTGCACTTCATTCATGTTTCTTGCAAACCTATTCAATCCGGTCTCTGTGTTAGTATTTGCTTTTGGCTTTCTTTGGCTCTACATTGCGCATTCACTTTAGACTTGCTGATGAATCAAATGAAAATGTATTTTTCTGCTTACTTATTTTTCTTTTGCCTTTTCTTTGTATATTGTTTTTGTAGTCATTTGGAGTTCACTGGTGTCCGTTTGGAAGCGTAGCACAACTTCCTTCATTCGAGTAAGCATGAGTAATCTACCATCTTTTATTTTTTGCGTGCAATCTTTGTGATAATAACCACAAGAGCGAGTGTATGGTGGAAAGTTGGTATCTTCTTAGTTAATACTGATTTACAAATCGAAGAAGATTCATCCTCTGCTTTTCGTTTCTGGTGGCAAAATGCCATTGGAATTCAAGCAAGTAGTGGATTTGTCTTTAACCTTACCAAAAGTAACATAGCAACAGCTTGAGTGTAACATAACAAGTTTTAACATCCAAAAGTCTGAAAATATTGTCACGTGATCCGACTACAAAAACTTATCTGGATGGTTTTCTGTCAGATGCAAATTCTTTCCATATGAGATGCACCACATGACTTACCAATGTTTAAGGGGTTTATGCACCAGACTCATCTTCGGGCTGGAAGTATTTCATGAGCTTAAATTAATGGAGTATAGAATATTGTGGCATAACTGCATTGTTTATTTCGTCTGAAGTTACAATATCCATATAAATTTTAGTTGAAAAGGCTGTTGTAGTATAGCGTTCCTTTTATTTTGCAAATCGTTACTGTTTTGTTTATCCAGTTCTCTTGCCTTGTTCAAGTTTCAATTATTTTCTTTCCTTAACATGTCCTTTTTTGCTTCCAGGGTAGGAGAGTTTTCATCACCCTCATGTAAGTATTTTTCCTTGTTTTTCAAGTTTGTGGAGGTTTTCTGGCCTAATATACTGATTATAAGTAATGCTGGAATGCAGATCACGAATTACTGGAACAGCAAGCCATCTTCGCTGAGCATTCAGCATCTGCTGCTCATCCATGTCCATACGTAGCTTACATCGGGCCAACTATTCATCCCTCATCCTCAAATGCCAGTGGAAGTGTTTCGGATAGTTCTAGTTTCAATGGTATCTGGAATGGTTCATCAGTACCTAGTGAGATGCCTACGTCTTATGCTTTTCCTGCCATGGATCTCCGTTATCATAGTTGGGAGCATCATTCCCCTCTGTTCTCCACATCAAGCAGTCGAATTGGTAGTTCTGATCAACCTTCAAATCCTCCCATCAGCCAAAGGTCCACTAGGAGCAGCTCTGACATGCCAAGACCAGGATCTTTTATGCATCCATTTGTTGTTGGCCACAGGTATTCCTCAATACAATCGTATGGATGGTGTTTTATCTGCCAATTATTTTATTCAAGTGCTGTGTTTCTGCAGTTCTGGTGCAAGAGCAGGGAGTTTGGTTGCTCCCTCGTTGCTCCCTCCTTACCCGGGTAGCAATGCTCGGGCCCATGATAGAGTCCAAGCTCTTCAGGCATACTATCAGCAACATCCTAGCACTTCGCCAGGCATACGGACACCCATTATTTCTGGCTCCCGAAGATCAAGCAGTCATAGAAGTCATGTTCAAGCTGGGCCAGCAGCCTCATCATCCGACCAGTTGGGTGGGTTCTATTTCATTCCGTCCGGCACATCCAGCCGTAACTTTCAGGAGACAGAAAATCCTCTATCAAGTTGGTTCCACACATGGGAAAGAGATCATTTTCCTCCATTTTCACTAAACCAGGTTGATAGAGAATCCAGTTGGAACACAATCCATCAACCTGCTGCTGGTGCATCAGATCCCGTCATCAGATCCAGCAGCTTCCTCCAGAGGCATGGATCTGAGAGGACACAATGACAAAATCATTCGTAGTTTATCTATCCTCATTCACACCCTTATTGGGTGAAACAGAGCTACCCTACTATGAATGAAACCGAAACTTTAATGTATGCTTCGAGAGACATATATGTCTGGAAAACTATGAAGTGGCTCCAAAAACAATCCTTTTGGCAGCCGCATGGTGTGGACATGGCTTCCTCTCTTAGGCTTTGAGGCTTGTCAAATAAAAATTTGAAAAACAAATGTTGGATGGTATAATTTGATTAAGCTATCGCTTTGGACTATGCATATGGTTGAATTGAATGAACCCATGGAACCATATCATCAGACATCAGGCATCAGCTGGTGTAACCTCAGTTTAATAAATCCATTATCCTAATATTTTTTTATAAACCCTATTCTTACCCTAGCTTTCCTCCAAACTTATCCTCTAAAATTTAAACTTTCTGTAGAAAAAATCCCATAATAATTACCCGGATTCCAGTACGTCTCAAACGTGCAAAGGCGGCTATGGGTCTACCTCTAAGCTATGCTGTCCTAATTTCTTCTAACAATGACCATCGATCTACGTAAGGATGGATAAAGATAAGGGTAGTTTAGACTTTTCAGACTTGAACTTGATAAGTGATGACCCAGTCACGTGACAGTGACTTTAATATGATAAGTGGATAAAGATAAATTAAAATTAAACTCAAAATAATTATTTTTTTCATAAACAGAATTATTAAAATGTCGTTGAAATTCATAAAAGAAACACTCATCACTGTTTGAATATGACATAATTAATAATAATATTCGTTGACGGATTGATTTATTTGGAGGAACTTATGAACCATCTTTTGAGTAATTTATTAAATTATTTTAAATAAGATTAAATTTTATAAAATATTTAAATTTTAAAATAAAATTATAATTGTACTATGCTACAACACCTTTTAGTTCCCTTTTGTCAAAATAAGTAACTTAATGATCATAATATAAAATAATAATAATTTGGGGACTTCTTATGTAGTTTACCCAGATTTATTTACAAAAGGGAACTAAACAAAGATCTACCCGTTGGGTTCACCTTTCACTTGGGTCCCACCTGATCTTATCCCTAACTACGTGCCCTCCTTTCATTTGCCATGTCATTACTTTTTCTTCAGATCTAGATCAACGGTATATATTTATCCTAACTTGTTCGACCTTTAACTCCCTCATTTCGTCGTTAAATATATCCGTTCGGTCCCCTCTCCTTCCCGGACATCCAGTTTCTTTTAAAAAACAAAAAAATCTTAAAAATCCAGACCTCCGTTCCAGTTTCTGATCATTATGGGGTTACTTGACCAGTTGTGGGACGACACTGTTGCCGGTCCTCGACCTGATAACGGTCTCGGAAAGCTAAGAAAGCACTCCTCTTTCCCTTTCCGGCCTAACTCCTCCAAGGGTACGATTTGTTAGGCCACTAAACTTTACTACTTCAGCCGTACATAGAAACGGCGATATATATACACAGGTCTATGTAAAAGCAATGAAAATAGTCACCAAAAGTAATTGAAAAGCGTTGAATTGAACTGTCGAGCAGCTACCAATAAAAAAAACCCAAACTTTATTGTTTTCCAGTCAGCAGTTTAAGATTTTATTAGTATCTTTTAACTTGTCGTCTTATTTTTTTTTAATTTGGTTCGACGATGGAAATTATCAGAATCTGATGGCGAGAGTGCGAGATCGTTCACCGTTGAAACGACGTCGGAGGAAACGACGAAAGTGACACGTACGATCATGATCGTTAAATCGCCGCGTTACCAGAGTGGATCGCCTCCGGTTTCGCCTGCCGAATCGACTCCTCCGGTATCTCCTTTTTCCGGTAATACATAGTATATGCAAACAAACGAAAAAAACTCTGTTTACCGAATTTATCCCTGATTTATTTCGTAGGGAAAGTGGAGTATACCGATCATTGGAAGGGTAAATCGGTCAACGTGGTTTGTGTCGTCTGATAATCGTGCTTTAGGAGGGTAGTTATTGTCATTTACAACTTTGCATGTTTCCTCAACGGATAAAGATAAATGCAACGTTAGGTGGATGCAAGCGTGTATTTTGTCCGAGCGTTAGGAAATGACAATAAAGTCCTCGTTGACGTACAATAATGCATGCAAAAGAATAAAGTTATATCTGCCCTAGTTTGGTCCATTTATTAGGTTACAAAATTTCATATCATTTCGTGGGGGATATCATGTCACAAAAATCTACATATTTTGATGCTAAACACATCGCATTAAGGTTGTATTCTATGTAGGAAATTTATGTCAAGTACTTTGTTTCATATGTTAGATGTCGTTGTTATACATTAAATGTTTTTACCCTACATTTAGTGCATTATCCCGACTTGAATTTGGATCAAATATATTAATACGGATGAAATATTGTGTAGGAGGAAGAGAATCGTTTCGATTTCGGAGAAGGTCTACATCTGATGCATACGAGAAGGCTAGGAACGAGGTTGGACCTCGGAGCTCTCCTCCTCCTTACGACGTGTGAGATGTGAGCATCTATGGTGATCCTTTATTCGACGACAAATCGACATTCGCTTAGCTTCGACGTCTTTACATCAGCTTAAGCTTATAATATTGTGGTGTTAATCAGAGTTTGCTGCTTTGTTTTGCAATGCAATGTGTACTTTTGGTTGTGTAGACTGTAGCTTTTATCATGGGATAATGTTTATACGGCGCTGAAGAGCTGTAAACTATGTAGAGATGGTGATGTAAGAATTTCTTTCTTTTCCTGTCTTGCTGTAAATAAGATTTCGGTGTCGTTTTTTTCTGTTATTCAGGTGTTCGATTCGGATTCGACAGTGCTTGCTAAAGAGAAAACGAGGTTCCATTCGCAGATATACCATACCAGGTACCTGCAAATCCATGGGACTGCAAAGAGTGTTCTTAAACCGATAATAAAGCCATACGAGTTCTACTGCTGTTAGATCAGATACAAGTGTGTACTCAAGACGAAGTTATAATTGACTACTAGGAGGGGTCAATATGTAGATTTTACAAACTTGAGGGACTACAATGTAATTTTACCATTTTAGATCTTAATCAATGCAATAAGTTTACTAGTAATAAAATTCATATCAATAATAACATAAGGGATAAATCTTAACCTGATTGAAATATGTTACCATGCTCAATTTATCAGTAACATATTGTAGGGACTAAACTAAAAAGTCCATAAGTTTTAATTCTTTGTCTGAAATTAACTATAACAATATGAAATTTGATATGTATGTGGCATGTATGTCCAATTTAGGTTTATTGGAGTTCATTTGATGATCTAATTGACTTATACAACTTTAGTAACCTAATTACAACATTTTGAACTTGTTTCAGGTTCAATAAAACCTGTATCAGTACCGGTATTCAAAAGATTATGTCGATACTCAAGAGGTCATACCGTTCATGAACTTTTAACTTGACATTCATCAAAAGCCTCGAACTCAAACATAAAACTTGGCTATTTGTGAATATTCATATAATTTTGTCTTAATCTGTCAACGCCCCGACGGAGAAATCACGGACGAACAATTGGCTGTAAGTTTAGTCTCTAATTCAGTAAGAGACAGATATGAGAAATGGGATGAGCTCTGCATTGTGTAAGAGACTAAGGTGGTCTCATGTCATACAAGTTTAATAGAATATACAGTTTAGTTAGCTGCTAGTTATAAGATACAATTCGTTAGTTATGTTAGAAAATTTTTTGTTGATGCTTCAATTAAAGCACCAAATGAAGAAGATATCAAGCATCAATCATGGCTGAAATGAAATAATCTTGCGTTGCCTTGGCTTCAAAGAGCGTTGAATTCAGAGATCTGGCAAAATTTAATGATGTTTCATTATGTTGCAGCATATGAGTTCTTACTGCTGAAGCCTGAAAGCAAGGGAAGAAGGGCTTAAGATGAAGAATATGCAGAAAAGAGAAGAGATTGAACCATTCAGATGTTGATTTCAAGCAAAACATGTTTCAAAAACTATTACAGAACATATTATCAATTTCCCCAAATACCCAAACACCATTTCATTGATCTGCATCAAAAGATAAACAAGAAACCTTAAAATTCAAGGCTTTCAGTAGTACAATTCTGTCATTCAAGCTCCTAATAAGAAGAAAGAAAAGGGTTTTTCCTAATCTTTCTTAGTTTCTCATTATTGCAATTCAATCCACACCCACATTGAGGACAGTCTTCAAAGTTATCAAGAGGAAAACCAGCAGCAGCAATCCCAACAGAGAACTCAAGATTATCTCCTTTCCTTAAGATTTCAACAATGTTAACCCACATGAAGAAAACCTTCACTCTAACCCCTTGCAAGCTTGAAAGTCTGCCCTTTGATATGTACCCTTTGATGGTATTCTTATATTTCAACTGGTAAGACCCTTCAAGAGAGAAACTGCAACTACCATTCAAAAAAGCTGAGAACTTTCCTGATGAAGAGTCAAGATCATAGCCAACCACACCTTCTGGGAGAAGACCAATGGGAAAGTTGAAATCTTTCAGAACTTCATAGGCTGTTGGCTTATCATCTTCAAGACATGTTGTTGATGGTGAAATTACAAGAAAAAATAAGAGAAAAATTGAAGCAAATATTGTTTCCATGACTTCCCCTTCTGATGCTCTTTCCGTGTCTGGAAAGCTGTTCTTTTTAATAAAAAAACACAGGCAGTTGAAGACAAAGAAGACAACAAGACAACCAGGGAAATTGTGCAACTGTTTCCTTCAACAACTGACAGCAGTATCTGTAAATTGTAATCTAGCTAGAGTGGACACTGGTCACAGGGCATTGTGTTTGGGCTAGCTTCGATCTTAGGCTTACACATTTTGTCAAGTTTACCTCAAAGCCCTGATAAGGCCTACTCATACTTCATTCCTATTCCTGGGAGACTCGAGTTCGGGTTCGAACAACTTGAAAAAGTATAAATATATATCGTCTTATCTCAAACATAATTATAAATACGATAAAAATACATAAATATGATACTGTTACACTTCATTATTTTCCTTAAGATGCAAAGGATGATATAAATAGAAGAAATTAGGCCTCAGCTCTGCTATCATTTTTGTCTAGCAATGGACCAGATTGGCATCCATCTTCCACCACATGATCAAATGTACTCTTTGTTTGCTTAGGCTTCCAATACATTGCATACAGCACCAGTTGAGCTGTTCCGAAAACAAATCCACTCCCATTTGGTATCTATAACCAAAACCATATATTTGTTAGTCTAGACATGACAGATTCGTATTTGTGTTCGACAATTATCTCGAGTCCGGTAAGTAATTAAGGGAGGATTGCGAATAAGAACTTACTCCGATAAACCAGTCTCTAGTAAGAATAGCATAGACTGTCCAAATTAATCCATTGATGAAAAGGATGAAAGATAGGAGAAAAGGCATGTACTCCACACTCTTTGTTGTCACCACTGTTTTCTGCATTTTACGGATACTAGCATTATCGATTAAACCCGAAAAACATACAAATACAAGCATTATTGGCAACTTAAAACTGTCAGTTTCGAATTCGCAGTCCAGAAAGGGGGGACACACTATTATTACCATGATAGCAAGGGGTGAACCATAGGTAACAACACTGAAAAGCAGAGACAAGAAGCCTGCAATATTTATCTGCACTTCTCTATTGAAGGACATCTGAGTTATCAAAACAGCTGCTATTGGGAACACCACATCCAAAGCCCCAAACAGTATGGCAGTTGTGGCCTGAAATTTACATGTTCCGAAACAAAATATAACAACGAAACCGTGTTAGATTTTCGGTTTTCGACTGAATCAGTTTGATTCATTTAAAATGTTTTTCAATGTTAAAAGATATTGAAACTTACTCTGATTCTTGGAGGTGCAAAGATTAGGAATATGATGACATATATAAGCTCCAGTAAAGCACCAAAGCCATTAACAGTGGCAACCAGAACACTGTTAGGCTTCACAACTCCATAATAAACCCACATGTATCCATTTAACAGTTTCACAACATAGGGAAGACAATCGAATTCTTCGGTCGATCCACACCGTACGATGTGCCAAAATGTTTTCCTGAAAACAACAACAATCAATCAATCAAACACATGGTTCACAGAAGTGGTAGTGATTCATGATCTTTGAAACTGAAGAATTCTCAGCTTACACTGGAGCAAGGTAAACCAGACCTGTACTTATGTTCCCTGAAAAAACATGTAATAAGAAATCATTGATACTTTGCATGCATTTGTTCATGTAGGTGCTGCAAAAGATGAAGAAAATGAAGTTGTTTTGTATTACCTAGCAACCCAAATATGGTGATTAAACTAAGCATTTTGCTAGGAATTGAGATGCAGAAGACAGGAAAAAGAAGAATTCCTGGATCAGTTGAAGTATATGAATATTATTTCATGCCAAAGATACGTATAGTCGTCTACATATGAGAATTAAATAGGCGATGTACTCAAGACAAAAATCAATCTTTTTTTTTATTAAAGGGAACATATAGAAGCCAAAATTTAAACTTAAAGAGATGAAATATAAATAATCATAAAAATAAAAAAAAACAATATCTAAAAAAAATTAAAATTTTGGGTTCAAATTCTTAATATATACATTAATAAAAAAATGGGAAGACAATACCATATATAGCTTCGAACCTAAATTATTTAAAATATTAAAAGTTATGATATAATAATATTTTATATACTTTTATAATGAATATTTTTACCATCATCATAATTTAAAATATTTTAATTTTTTAATATCTTGGGTTTGGATCGGTTTTTCTATTAAGAGTGAGAACGATTGGATCGATTCAAAATAATTTGATCTAAATTAATAGTATAATTTTTTATATTTTTTATAATAATACTTTTACAATTAAATTTTTAAAATATTTTTTTTACAATTAAATCTCTAAAATTATTATTTTTATATAAATGAAATCGGTCCGTGTTCCGTTGATGTATACAATTTTTTAGTTATTTATTGTTTTAAAAATAAAATGGATTAAATGCAAATATAAAAAATTATTTTTAAATTAAATTCTAGTCAACCAAACACTCAATCTGACATGCTCCCATCACTTAATAATGACATTTCTTGTGCCTTAAATGTTACGCATCGTGATTGGAAGAGGTCTTTCCATTATACTTGCATTATTGTAGCAGATATTTTTTTTATTGCTTTTACGGAACAAATGAGTATAAATCGATGTGATATCGATAAGTGATTTGAGTTCGAATTTGATCAGGTTCAACTTAATTTGGACGAAAACGGTTATATTAAGTTTGATTTAAACTTAAAATTAGATGAATTTAAAAATTATAATTTTCAAATAATATTATAACTATCGGTTTAAGTTTGAAACTCCTTAGGTTCAACTTAAATAATAATTTTATTTTTATAAAAGATGAAGTTTAGTTAAAAACTATTTCATAACTAATACTAAAATAAAATTTAATATCGAAAAAGAAAAGAGAGTTTTCAAAAAGTAGATTAATCTAAATAACCAAAAAATATTCTTACAGTACAAACACATAATATTTAATTTATTTATTTTTAGTGAAATTTTCTAATTTATTTTATTATTTTTATTAAAAAATATTGTTAGTATATAATTATTTTCAGCTTGTTCACGAGTTTTACAACTCGAGCTTAAGTCAATTTTGTTCAGCTTGTTAAAATCTATAACCGAATTCGAGTTTAAATTAACTTGAGAGCCGATCATGCTCATTATCAGCCGCAGTGATGTGAACATGGGAAACAAAATATGCACTGAGTAACAACAGTTTTAGATAGTGATTAAAGATAAAGAATTCAAAATCTTTTTCGAATTAGTTTTAATATTATTTAGATCGAATGCAACACACATTTTTTTAGATATCTAAAATTATAATCATTATTTTAAAATATTTATAAAATTTTTAATTATTTTAATTTCATTTTAAAATATAATTTGTATTCTAATATTTTTTTTAGAAGTTAGTTTAGAATAAGAGTGATAATATAAATATAAAATTAAAAAAATCAATTTAGAAATAATACTATAGTACGAAGACCACTATTTATTTATTTGTTTGTTTATTTATTACCTTGATACTGCAACCCACCCACATGGGTGAAAATTAAAAAATAAAATAAATACTTTTATATAACAAGGTGTCCTATTAAAAAGATTACTTATTCAAATGATAAGCGATTAATTAATTAATTGTTAAATCAAGGTAGATTTGAGGATTACAACTAGAATTAATGCCAAAAAAATATATGGACTAATTTAAAAAGTAAAATTTCATTCGATTAAAAAAATAAAGATTTATTAGATTTAAAAAATATTTTAATTTTATTTTCACTTTTCTAAAAACTAGAAAACATACTCAATTAATAAAAATAAAAATTTGTTTTCAAAAATGAAAATATTGAAAAACATGATTGATATCTAATTTTTAAAATAAAAATGAAAAAAATTAAATAAATTGAATTTTAATATAATATAATAATAAATAAAATACATTTTTCATAATTTTAAAATCTCATTTATTTTTTTATTTTTTAAAAATTATTTTTTAATTTAACAATAGAAGATTTATTTTTCACCATTTTTCATTTTTTAAGAAAATAAAAAAACGAGATTGATTTTCTAGAATCAAATATAACCTAAACTTTTCATTTGTTTTGATTTAAAAAATTAAATTAATTTTATTCTATTGGTAATTTTACAAATTTTATTCAAATTTTTTAAATAAATTTTAAATTATAAAATTTTATTCTATTAAATAACTAAATTTTTTAATAATTAATAAATATATTTTAAATTTAACTCGAATCTTATAACTTTACCTAGTATATGTATATTGTATATAAAACTTAGAAAAATATATATGAATATTTCGTGTGACTGCGGACAACATTATGTTGCTTAGGGGTGCTTATCGAGCGAGTCGATCACGAGTTAAACGGTGTTCGACTTGTATTCATTAAAAAATATTGTTGTTCGACTTGACTCATTGCTCATTAAAATTGTGTTCGACTCGTGCTCATTAAAATATTTTTATTGCTCAACTCGACTTGTTGTTCGTTAAGCTCACTAAAAAACTTATATTATTTTAACTAAAAATAAAATTTAATGATGCTATGTGAGGCTTAATATTAATATAAATTAACAAATTTAATCAAAAACATCAAAAAAGGGTATAAAACACTTTCAATGACTAAATTTAAAAGTAACAATTCATAAATACACCAAATTAACATATTAAAATTAAAATAACAATTAACAAATTAATAATTATTATTTAGATTTTTTTGAATGAAATAATTTAAAAAAAAATTACTAAAAAATATTTTAAAAAATTAACGAGCTGCTCGTGAACTTATCGAGTCGAGTTAGATATTACTCGATTCAACTCATTAAGGTCTTGAGTCGAGTTCGAGTAAATCTAAATTGAGTATTTATCGAGTTTTGGTAGATCTCGAATTTCATAAATTCAATTTGAATTAAAAAAAAATAAAATAAAGTTTAAGTTGTAAAATATTGCATCAACTTGAATAACTCAAAATTTTTTAATTTGACTTGACTCGATCAAACGTTTACCCCTAACAAATAGTATATTATATTTTCGAATAGTTTAACTTATCTCGTTAAAAACTCAAACTAAATTCAATCAAATCAAATATTGATCGATTTAAAATCTAATAACTCTTGATCTATCTCGTATCATTTACATCCTTAACTAATTTTTACTCAAAACACATTAAAATTTCAAGTTCAGCCGATTTTAATCCAAATTAATCTAATCTAATTTTAAAATAATATCGGTTAATGTCCATTGTTATTCCAGATCTCGTTTAAATTGAAAATCAACCGAATTAATTAACTTTATTCATTTTAATTAATAATTTTTAAATAAATTTCGATTTAATTAGCGATTCATACCGAATACGACCATTCAAAAACAATTCAAAGCCCTAAATTTAAACAAGACTTGGACCTTCCAAAAGGCAGCCCATTGAATAATCCCCAAACAAATCTTAACCCTAGCCGAATAAAAGGCCATTCCAAACCCTAACTCTTCTTTTCATTTGAGTATCATCAGTCGCGGCGCCTCCTCCATTTCACCACCACCATCAAGCTTCAGCAATGGTACCGAAACTCTTCTTTGTCCTAAATACAAAAAAGTTTTTTTTTTTTATTTAACAACTTGTTTGTTTTGTCTTTGCATGAACAGGGGATCGATTTAGTCGCAGGAGGTAAGAGCAAGAAGACCAAAAGGACTGCTCCCAAGTCCGATGATATCTACCTCAAGCTTCTCGTCAAGGTCTCAACTTTGTCTTAGTTTCCTGCTAAAAATGTCCTTTTTCTTCTGTTTTGAATACTTGATCTGATTTTTGTTGGGTTTTAGCTTTACCGTTTCCTTGTTAGAAGAACTGGGAGCAAATTCAATGCTGTTATATTGAAACGCTTGTTTATGAGCAAAGTTAACAAGCCTCCACTGTCTCTCTCTAGGCTTGTTCAGTTCATGGAAGGGAAGGTATATATCTCTTTATATTATAAAGAGTTTTGTTTTTTTGTTTCCTTTAGGATCTTTATATAGCTATATATGTATTGTAGGAGGGTAAGATTGCAGTGGTAGTGGGGACGGTGACAGATGATATTAGGGTTTATGAGGTTCCAGCTTTGAAGGTTACAGCTCTTAGGTTTACTGAGACTGCCAGGGCTAGGATTGAGAAGGCTGGTGGAGAATGCTTAACTTTTGATCAGCTTGCTTTGAGGGCTCCTTTGGGTCAGAACACGGTATGTGTTTCGTATGACATTTGTTCATCATTGGTATTTTTTTGTTCAATGTATGTAAATTTATTGATTGGTATATGCTTTGGAGTTCTGATTTTGTCAAATACTTGTTTCTGCTTTTGGAATTGAAAATGCTCGGTAATATAGTTATTTTAATCCCTCTTCATTTTAAGGGTGACGACAGTATAGGGTAACTTTTTTCCACCTTTTTTTATAAGAACTAAGAAATCGATGTACCGTTTTAATGGAATTTTAGAAATGAAACATTTTATTCTGGTTATTATCAGCCATCAAATGATTGTTTTATTCAATTTACAATGAGACTTGTGTTGGATACTGTTGGTTTTACCTTAAAGCTGGCTTTTCTACTTCTGCAAGTATTTTTTTTAAACCTTCTGAAAGAATGATATGTTGTGTCTGGCTTTCTTAAGATGTGCTTTTGGTGGAATTGCAGGTTCTTCTCAGAGGTCCAAAGAATGGCCGTGAAGCAGTTAAACACTTTGGTCCAGCTCCCGGTGTTCCTCACAGCCACACTAAGCCATATGTGCGCTCGAAGGGACGGAAATTTGAGAGGGCTAGAGGTCGAAGGAATAGCAAGGGATTTAGGGTTTAAGATGACTAGTGTTTGTTTTGATTATCGCATTTTACTTATTACTGCAAACCAAAATTTGTACTTTAGGTTTCTATGGTATTTGTTTTCTTGCGTCTTTTTACTTAATGTTGTTGGATGGTTTAATCATGGAATGGTTTTCTGGTTTGACTATGCCATTATAAATTTGGAGCGCAGTTAAATTAATCCAAGTCTATTAGTTTTCAATAATGATTTTAAGATGAAATATTTACAGATATTTAATCAAACTAGCTAATAATATATATATATATATATATTGTAGGCTACCATTGTCGGCTTCAAGGTATCGTCTCTGGTATCAGAAAGCCCTTGTCATCATACTCCAGTTTGCCTGAACGACCGAGTGGCCTGCACCTGATACCCATTAGTATCTTCTTCTTGGAAAGCTCTAACTGTTTTTCACCTGCCGTTGATGCCTTGGATGCAGATGTCCTGATCGTTCGGCGGCTGGTTGCTGTTTTATATCGAAACACAGGCAATCCATTGGAATTCTCCATAACCCCTTTCGTTCCAACAACTTCCTGGTCTTTACCTTGATTCAGTTCAATGTCTACCTTTTCACTTGTGCTTCTCAAGTTTATTGGCTGCCGTGATTTTGGCGGCCACTCCATCATAGGTTTCTTCTCAGAAGCCATTTGTTGAACCCCATTGTTAAACTTGAACTCTTCATTGATTTTCACCGTTGTTTTCTCAAATCCAATGTCCATCTTCTCAATCATAAGACTCAACTTCTTCATCTCCTCAGCAGTTTCATCCATGGAGTTCTTCTTCCCGAAGACATTGGAAAACATGGAGCCAACTTTTTCCCCAAACCTCTTTTTCGACGTAACCAAAGGTTTCTTCTTGTTGTCGCTATTGTTATCACTTCTCGTGGCTTGATTTTTTCTTTTCATAGACTTCTCCAATACCGTTGGAATCTTGATTCTCATGGTTGGTTGATGGAACCAGATTCTGATAACGGATGGAAGATGTGAGTATGGTTGGAATCATAGTATTATCGTAGTTTAAAGTTATAATGTAAAAGAAAAAGATTGTATATAATTGCATATAATTGTATACAAAGGAAACATGATAAGAGTTTTTTTTATATAAAATTCAAATATTGTATTTAAATTTAATTATTAAAGTATATAATTGCATCAAAATTTAATCTAAATATCAATTTTTATGATATTATCATATGATATGACCTGAGATTAAAAGATGAAGTGGACATCATAATCATGTCTTACAACCAAAAGTCCTCATGCAACATAAAATTACATTCATTCCTACCAACCTTATTTCAACATTTTCACTATCAACAAGAGTAATAAACCATAGATTTGTTTGTAGGGGCTGTGTCCTCAACTCGATGTCCCTGCGGGATTCGGCCTTCGGGTCCACGACTGCATTGCAACAACCCTGGGGGATTCAGCCTTCGGGTTCACGATTGCATTGCAACAACCAACTTGAACCCGGTGATGGTATCTTATAAATTAGCATCAGAAATTGTGGACAACAGCAGCTCTTGAACAAACTCGCATCTTGTCGCCTTTTCTTCCTGATCCTTCACTGAAAGGGGAGATGGCTTCACAGTTCTGTCATCAAAACCAAATATTGAATGAGAAAGCTCATTAAAGTCTAAAAATCACCCACATGTAGGGCAGGCAAAAAACTCCCATGTGGAAGTTCATCCCAGAAGTAACTTGCCATACAAATTATCGAAGGTTTCTAAATACTAAAAGCTAGATGTGAACTACCCAAATAAACAAGAAAAAACTGAGATGACCAAAACAAAACTGACCCCGTTTCTCAAAGAATGGCATCGGGTCTCGTCTCCGTCCCATGACCAAGTCTAATTCATAAATACTAGTATACTACATATTTTCATGTACAGTAGTACGGGAACCGGACAGTTAACGCTACATATGGATTACACTAACAATTTTGCTGCATATACCAATTTGTGAAACTTTGAATATGCCGGTGTTCAAAAACAGCATCCCATTGAAAAACAATAAATACTAACAGAGCCACATTTGAAACACCTACATCTACCAACAAGGGGGGGGAGACGATCAGATCTTAAAACACAGTGAAACTTACCTTTCTGACTTAGTCACGTCTGAACTTTTCTTAGTTGTTTTAGTTTCGTGAGAAAAGTGAGGCTGGACACCAACAAAGTCATCAACTCTAGGTAAAATGAATGAAGACAACAACGGATCAGGTGCTGAATTGGAAGATGCTATACAAGAACTCCCAAAGAGGGACTGTAGATTTCCTTCTCGCAGCTCTTTCCTCAGAAGGGAAAGTGTTGAGTGAGATCCACCTTTATTTGATCTCCTCTTGCGCATGTAACCAGTCGTTAAGGAAAACGAAAGTATTGAAGTCAAGACCTTATAATGATGTAACTTGTAAGGGTGATATAAGGAAGCCCAACGAACAATGCTAGTACTGCTACTATTACATTAAAGAAGTAGACGTGGATGGGGAAGTCATTTTGAGTACCATCTTAAATGATTTTAAATCCCAGGCTCCCAGCAGTCAAAAATAGGAACAAAGATGATAAAGTTCGAGGTAAAAAGGAGAAACAACAATAGAAATAACAAATTTTGTAGACCAGAGTAATACTCAAGGTGAACGTGGCCTGTGGTGCATGAAAAGAAAGAACTTACCCTACAGTTTAAACAGGAAATCAAAAAGATGATTCATATAAATAATAACTCAATACATGAGGATATCTTAAATATATTTCCGTGTTGTAGGGTTATATGCGCAACCATATCAATGCCCACTCTAGCTGCACAGACCGGACAAACCTATCGCAAACAATAACAATCATCACAAATAGAGTTTAGATTCAATAAACACCTTTCCTCGTTAGAAAAAACAACACACCGGATGACAAAACAATCTATAAACAATAACTTATTAAACTCCATTTCTCGTTATTTACACATAACAAATCATTAGACAATTTCTAGTTGTCAAGATCAGTATTAATACCAACCATCTGAGCAAAATGAACACTAGAGTTAAATTTACCAGTTAGCTGAACTTGAGTTCAGCCAAATTTTCAACTTCATAACAAACATATATATTCTAACCATTACAAGACTCGATTAATTAAAATAACAGCTGAATTATAACTCGAGTCCATTACAAGCAAAACTCTTTTTAATTCCTTTCAACCGGCTATAATACAGAGTACAGACTAAAAATTCAACTCAGTTAAGTGAGCTATGCTACTTTGAACAAATATTGATTACAAAATAGACCAATCGTGTTAAAAATAAACCATCCAATATACACATCTTGCTTACAATACATAAAAATAAAAAAGGTATTAAGAAATTGATTAAAAATGATAATAAAAAGAGTGTTATTACCCCATTTTTAGCCTCCACTGGATGCTCATCATCAACGTGACAGCATAAGCCAACGATATCTAAATACTCTGAGCAAAAAGGGCATCGAAACTCCTCTCTTATTTCATCTTCTCCATCTAGTTCTTCAAACCCCATAAGCATATCTGCAATTTCAACCCAATTTCCACACATTAACCATTTCCAGATAAAAAAAAGGGGGGGGGGGGGGGGAATTCTTTTTGTAATCAATTAAGTCAAGCTACTTCCTTTTGACTAATTTTCAAACAGAGACTGTAAATATTGAAGTATTTAACCTCAAAATAAAAAAAGATGGGATTTTTAAAGCTTACTGGATCGTAGTTGAAGAGCTGATTGGTATCTCTTTGAAGCTGAAGAAAGACGAACACTCCATGAATCAGCATCCATTTCTAAAAACCCTCTTTCTCAAATTAAAATTTAACCCAAGGTGGAAAGGGAGGGATTAAAACTTCAATCTTTTGAAGCTCCGATCTTGGATTTGTGAAGTAAATTAATTTAAAGTAATAAAAACCCAAGAAAGTAAAAGAGAAGGATGCTTGTTAGGACTTGGGGTCTGATGAAACACAGAAGAGGAAGACGAGCTGCCTGTTGCTGTTCCTCTTCGAAAGTGAATTTCGTGGAAAGAGGGGAAGAAAGCTATCCAGTATTTGCCTTTTATATTACTCAAAGTTCGAAAATTTTATTATTCCACTCAAGTGGTTAACAATTTTAATGAATCCTATTTTACTTTTAATATATAGTTTTATTATTTTTATTAATTTGCATAGAGAAAATTCAATATAAGCTTGAATTTGAAAACAATAATTAACTTATTCTCTTAAACAAATGATGATATAAAATATTTTGTATACACACTAATGCAAGTAAATAAACTACAGATCTCTTTGATCATTGAACATTAATAGAATCTCATTGTTGATTTTAATGAAAACTACTATTTACACAAATGATTGAGCCATCAACGTCACCCCATCACTCCATTAGACTTTTTTCAGCTTTCTTCCTCTCAATTCTTAAAAGAAGAAAGCACAGAACAGAACAGCAGTTAAGAACTATGGCATTATTATAAAAACACAGGGAGTTGTTCATTGGGTTAGGATTTTGTTTCTGGTTTTTAATCTGTCCCTATTTTTTCAAGCGAAAACTAAGCCGTAGGACAAAGCCATCAAAGAGACAGCAGCGTTTTCTTCTTCCTCTCCAAACTTCCTTCTTCTCTGACACCTTTGTTTCTTCACCACCCATGTTAATGATCTTTGCAACAAAACCTCACTGCCCAAAGCAATTAATCTGATCTTCAATGGCTCACTCAGCTTACTAAATCTGCCACTAGGCTTGATCATGTCATCAGCAGCTGCAGCAATATCATTTGTTGTAGGAATAGAAGCAGAACTTGTTGTGATGGTGCTGGTTGATGATGATGATGAATGCCATCTCACTTTCTTATTCTCTGACCCTTTGTTCAAACCCAAAATTGCTCTTATTTTCTTCCTATATTTTATCCCACAAGCATTGCACAGGGTCTGAAATTACCACACAGAAAAAAAAACACCCCATCAATCACAAGCCATGAACACTTCAAATAAAAAAACATGAACTTTGCAAGTGGACTTAGGGTTGTGCAATAAATAAATCCCAAACTTCTTTTTTTAAGAAAAGATAAGATTTTGGTGAATTGTAAAGTTGATACCTTGGGTCCAGCAGGGCCACCTCTCCAAAGAGGAGTCTTTGTGGCTTTGCAACCAGTACAAAACTTCTTGATAGTCTCACTCATTGTAGTATCTGCTTTCAATGATTCCTGAACCATAAACACCAATCAAATCAGTATTTAAAGAAGAAGAAGAAACAAGCTTTGAATTGAAGGTGAGTGTTTCTGTTTCCCACCAAGCACCAACCTTTGCTTTCAGATCCATTACACCCATGGTTCAAGTGTTGAAATAGATTCATTAACCAGCAGAACAGACAGGAAAGGAAAGAAGAAAATTCAAATATCAAAACTGAAGCACCCACAAGGAAAGAGAGAAGCTTTCAGTGACGAAAATGAGCGAAAAGAGGGGAAAGAAAAACATTCAAAAATGAAAAAGATAAACAGCGGGAGAAGAGAGACGATAGGGATAGACACAAAAACCCTAGACAGAGGATATGGAAAAGACGATAATAACCTTGTTAACAGCAAAGCGCCGCCTCGTTTGTCGATGTAAAAAGAAAAATACAAGAGAAACACCCGCCAATTTTTTTGAGGGTGGCGGAATCCACGTGGCAACAAGCAGGAGGGTAAATTTTAGGTGAAATAATTATTTTTTATTAATAAATTTTGAATTTAATTTATATAATTTAATTATTTAATTTTCAATATAAATATCAAGATTTAAATTTATACAAAATAAAAATAAATAAACATTATTCATTATTCATCTAATTAAATAACTTTATACTAAAAATAAAATTTAAACCTTGGTTAAACCCTCAAACATATCAACAGTGACCGGCAAAATGGAGGCCCAAAGCCCCTTTATCCATCCAACAATTTGAAAATTTTATCATAAGCCCAGTACTATTTTTTCTAAAAAAATAGCTCCATATATTTGAAAAAAATATAATATTAAATATTATTTTAAATAATTTTAATTAAATTATCAAAAAATTTAATTTAACCCTTTTTGAATCTAACGATAATTAAGTCCTTATAAAATTTAAATATTATATAAATTAAATATTATTACTCAATCTGAATTTAAGTACTTAATAAATTTTTAAGTATTTAAAATTTAATAAGCTACAAATTCGAAGATTAAAATACCATCTAATCCTATATTTTTAATAAATCTTAATTTTAACTCTAATCTAATTAGAGGGAAGAGAAAGAAGAAGTTCATAGTGAATCTAAAATTCATGATTAAAATATTATAAAAAAATAAAGGTAAAAAACTTGATGATTCGATTAAATATATTTAATATTTATATATTTATTTTCTGTCCAATATATTAAATACTCGTATTTTTTTAACGTTTTCCATTTATACTCGTCTTCACACTTGTAAGCATGTCGTTATTAATTGAGTTGGCAGAGGTTGAGTTATCACTTTTGGCCGAAATTGAATTTCAAATTTTTTGGAAAAAAGATTGGGAAATGTGTACGTAGTTATGGAGGCAACAAGACCAGTTTTAAACGTTAGAGTCACGGAGGTTCTTTATCATGTTTCAAACTCAAGAGGACAGGAGAGTAATTAGTTAATTAATTACTGATTAGTAATGCCTTAAAAACATAAAAAAACAAACAAACAAATTAATATCATTTAATCACTGATTTAATTCATTCTCTGAATCACAAGGGACGATTGGGTAGTTGGTTTTAGATTTAAGAATAAGCATTAGTATTAGTCATATTATGATTGTTTTAATTATACTTAGAATTTAAAATTTAGTTGGTATATCGAGACTTCTTGTTATAAAAATAGTTGGTATATTTTAATTTAAAAATATATATGTTTTTTCTATAATTATTAATTAGTCTAAATAATTAACATTATAATTGTTTCGGCTAAAGCACTAGTATGATTTTTTTTAAATATTTGTTCAACATAAAAAATTCATGTTACTATGATAAGGATTAAAGGAGTACTTTTAACTGACAGGTTAATTTAAGTAATAAATAACTTAATATTATTAAAAAAAATTTAAGTTTGAGATTTTTACATACAAAAATATCATATTAAAAAATTCATTCATTAAAATCGACATGACCTATTGAAACTAATCCGAACAAAGTCTTAAGAACTTAAAAGATTTTTAAAAAAAAATATTATTGTGAACATTTTAATTACACACAACTCTTTTTTAAATAATAGCATCTAAAATATAATTCCTCTTCAAATTCTAAACTCTAAAATGATGAATTTTAAATATATAATTCTTAAATTATAACATCTAAAACTTAAAATCTAAAATTTAAATTATACCTTTGATTTTAAAATTTATATAAATTAAAACTTTTAAGGTATTAACATATTTTTTAATAAATAATTTAATATTTTACAAAATCCATTATAATTTAGAATTAATTATGTAAATTCCACATTGACATTATTGTGTGTCTGTGTGTATTTGACAACTTATAAATCTCCCCTATTTATACTCCAGAGAAACGCATTCTCTTTGTTCATCTTCTACCTTTATTCTATTTACAAACATTTCACAATCTCTCCTCCACTCTCCCACAGATCAGTGCAGAAAATCTAGTAAAAAAATGGAGTCATCAACCACAAATGGCAACACTCAACATCCCCAAGAAAGCTACCATGAAAGCACCAGCTCCACACCCTTTACCAGTGCACCTTCAAGCCCCGGCAGAGTGCCTGGACCAATCAATGGGTTCATCAATGGTGGATTCTTTTACAGTGCACCACCTAGCCCTACGCATTTTGCACCATTGCTTGGTTCTTCAATGGTGTCGTCGTCAATAACTCAACCCTCGTCTCCAGAATTCGAATTCTCTGCAAGGTTCGAGTCATGTGGTCTGGGTCAAACAGGATTCATGAGCTCGGCCGATGAGCTTTTCTTGAATGGAAAGATTAGACCGATGAAACTATCCACTCATTTGGAAAAGCCACAGGTTTTGGCTCCATTGCTGGACCTTGAACACGAAGAAGACGAAGATAATGAAGATTCAAGAGGCAGAAATTCAAGGGTGAGTGATCATATCCATAAGTCATCGAGTCTAAGGAGAAGAACAAGATCCATGTCCCCTTTGAGAACTGACACAAACATAGATTCAGGCAACAAAGTTGACACCATTAAAGCTGTGAGAAGCTCGAAGAGATGGGTTTTCTTCAAAGATTTTCTAAGGAAGAAGAAGCCAAAAACCAGCAGTGGTGAGTCGAAGAAGAAGCCGATGAATGGTATAGGAAAAAGGATGGTTCCAGTTTCTCCATCGCCACATGAGTTGCTTTACACTGCCAATAGAGCACAAGCTGAAGAGACTAGGAAGAAGACATTTCTGCCTTACAGACAAGGTTTGTTTGGCTGCTTGGGATTTAGTTCGAAGGGTTGTCGTGCCATGAATGGTCTAGCTAGAGCTTTGAATCAAGTTAATTAAGGGAATTGTAAAACTACCATTTTTTCTTCTTCTAAAACCCTATTGAACTTCTTAAAATCTTCTGACAAATGTTGCAAAGATCAATGGATTTACATTAGAACAGTAGCTTCCTTCCTTCATCCAATTATGTAAGACTTGAGTTCATAAGAAAGATAACAATATTTTTATCTGTTAGATTATTGAAGCAATAATATCCCGAACAAAACTCGATTAATGTTTCATTTATGATTACGATGGTTATAATAAACGATTATTTATCGGTCACAACTTTAAATAATATCTGGTCTAACTTTAAATAAACGTTTATCCATCTATTTTAACTTCAATGTACGTTTTTAGCTTTTAACCAATAATAGTTTAAGATGAATAGCTTTAAAACTAAACCGTGGCTTGATTTTGGCATCGTAATGCAATTAAGTCCAAGCAATTGATTTGATTTCTTTTCGCCTGCTTCTTCCGTCTGGTTTTTTCTTTTTTCTTACGCATCATCGACATCGTGCATTTACTTTTGCAGATCTTTAACGGTCTGTAATAAATGGAGTCACTTCGAAATGAGATTTTATTATTCAATTTAATAATAGTATCCGATGGTAGTAAATAAATTGTTCAATGATTGACACGGTGTAGAGTTACATTTTAGGTTAGGATCACTTAAGACTCAATTATTATTTTTATTTTTTATATTTTTATTTAACGAGTTAAAATGTAAAAAAATATATTGTTTCAGAGAATTATATTTCTTATAATTTTATTAGAATATTAATTTTTAAACGATTTTATCCTTTATTTTTTTTGTCAACTTAATCTTCTGCGACATATATTCATTCACCCGCATAGCACGGGGTTAAAAATAATTAATTAGGAATTTGTACGAATCATTTAGTCTCAGTGGTTAAGAGAACGATTGTTGTTTCTAGAGGTCACGGATTTGAGCACCAATGATGTCAACACAATGTTTGAACGGTCAAAATCTAAATTTTGATAGTATACTCTAAAACCGATACTATCGTAACACTATAGCTGATTAAAAAAATTAATTAGGAATCCTAAAAAAACTCACACATTTACGTGTTATAACAAAAAATTGTTAAAAGTAATAACACTGTTTATTGCTCTATATGATTAGTTCTTATAAATATCAAGATACTATTTTTAAATATTGAGTTAATGTGTTTTGAATTTATATATTTTTAGATTTATATTTAAAATATATTATATATTATTTCTGTTATTATTCTATAATATTTTGCAAATACATATTCATACATCGAATAGTTAAAGAGTATCATCTATTAAAATCATATAATAATAATCATGCACTTTAAGTTACGGATTCAATTTATTACAGGTTATAGTTCGAATTAATAATAAGTTCAAATTTAATCATTTTAAAAATAAATATTTTATGAAATAAATAAAAATAATTAAATAATTTTATCAACAATAAAACTTTCCACAAAAGCCAACCAGTTGTCTGAAAACTACACGACAATGGAGCAACTATTTGTCTGTTTGTAGCAACGGAATAATAATAATAATAATAATCACATGAATTATCCTCACTGGTTCAGAGTGTGTGGCAAGTGACGTAGTCAAGGAGTTTTCTCATTCCCCTGCAGCAGCTGGGTCTGTTTCTTTTGATTTCGAATGGGAAAACTCAACAGTTCAAGTTCTGGCAAATGGATAGATGATAAATGCAGTAGTCACAAGAAAACTGTTGACTTACAGACTATAGTACCAGCCTATTTTCAGAAACAGAAGAGAATGACTGTTTTTTCATGATTGACTGTCCAGAATTGTCATGCTGAGTAATTAATTTAGGTCCAGTCTGATAGTTTGACGATTAAACACAAGTCTTTTATCAGAAAGATTTGAAAACATGCACGGACTAAATTTTGGGACTGAATTTGTTCAAACTACCAGATATCATAGAAGAAAACAGGACATCTCGTTGTTCTGACAAGTTAAAATCAAATTTAGAAACGCACTACCCAAAGTTCATTTGCCTGAAGCATTCAATTCCTTTTCCCGCTAGCAGGAAACTCCTAAAACTATTAATTCTTCTGGAGAAACTGGAAAATGTTTAAGAGTGCTAAAGGGCGTTTTTTTAATCTCCGAAACAAATTGTCAGCGAAATATTGTAGTGATCATTGCCCTACAGCTCATCCTGCATACAAAGCACAAACATCGATCAATAAGCATAATAAAAATTGGTTAGTAAAGTCATGGCACCAGAACAACTGTTTACATGTGCATCTTCCTTGGCCTCATCGTCTGATTTGGCATCAGATTCAGACTCGTGTCCTTCAGCATCATCGACATCATCTTCCTCCTCAACCTGGAAAAACATGTAACACAATAAAAAACCAAAACGGCAAACAGAGCAATTGTATTTTTAAAAATGGATGCTGCATACTTACATCGGAATCAACTGGGTCATCCTTTGATTCCTGAAGATCAAGTAATATTAATTAGAGAGGAACAACAGTAAGTGCATGTAATACTTAAATTTAGATGCTTCACTAGTCAATAAAATACCTCCTCCTCTCTCTTTTTCTCTGCCTCCTCAAATGCTGCCTTCTCAGCCTGCAGAACCCAGTAACATCAGACAAAAATGACAAAACAGAATTTATGAGAACATAAAATACAAAGATTCACATACATCCTTCTGCTTGCCCCATGTGTCTTCAGCTAATTTCTTGGCATACTCTACATCGTCAGCAACTAAGATGTTATCGAACATTGTTCCAGATTTTACCTGACAAAACACAAACATTTATCTAATTATATAGTTCTAAAATAAACGAGGATGATAATAGGATATGTGTACGCCAAAAGAGTACCTGCCACAACTCAATACCAACATACTTCAAGTTAGGGAAAACATAGAGATCAGGGTCATCCTTGAAATCTATAAACCATAGAAAAGCACATAAATAAATGAACTAAAACATTGTCATTAAATATAAAAAGGAAAAAGGCACAACAGAAATGAGCAAGCAAAAGACCTGGGTTGTCAATCATTGGTGCCTTCCACTTGCCCTTGTAGTTGGGGTTCTTGATTTTCTGAAAATAGAGGAAGAATTGTCACAAGCTGCTAGTTCAAAAGCCATACTATACATTTTAATTTGGCAAGCATCTCACAAACCTTTGGCTGCCATGGGCCCTTGTACTCAGGGTTGGGAATTGTTGGGGCTGTCCATTCACCATCTTCCTCATCATCCCAATCTTCAGGCTGGGGTAAATGATTTTAATCAAATAAAATTTAGTTCAAACACGGTATACTACGAAATGATAAGAGTATTCTAAAAATAAATAATTGATTACCTTCTTAGCATCAGGATCAGTAATTTCTTTGGGAATGTCATCATAACCCTATAGCATCAAAACAATAGAGGTTAGTTGCCTATGCATCTTTGGGAAATAATGTAGCATAAGAGAATGTTATTACCTCTGGCTTTTTGTCTTCAGGATCAGGGATGTATTCCTTGTCATCCCAATCTTCAGGCTGCCAATCATGCAAGTGTTCAAGTTGTACTCAAAATGCATATGAGAAAAAAGCAAAACAAAAAAGATAACAATTGAGATAGGGTGTGACCAATTACCTTCTTTGCCTCAGGATCCTTGATCTTCTTTGGTGGAAGAAGATCCCAATCAGTGTACAACCTACCCGTTTGTTTCTCAACATTGTCAATAAGGATGCTGTAGGTAGCATCTGGACGAAGAATGAATGTATAAACATGAGTGAGTTGGTCAGTCTCACAAGGAACTTCCTTTTTGATCAAGTGGTTTGTTCCATTGTAGGTAAGAATAGCATGTACTTTCTTGGTGCTGTAGCCACAAATATCAGGTCCAAACATGATGCTGCAACCACAACATAGAAAAAAAAACAGTAAATCTAACAATAATATCTATTTAGAGATATGAACAGGTTAAATCACAGGGCAAGAAAAAACCTGTATGGGGTTTCACCACCAAATTTTTTCTGGTCAACGTCACCACTAAGCAATTTCATGTAGCCACCACCGCAGTCAAGCTTTTGCTCATGCTTCACGGAAAATTGGAAGACTAGAGTCTTGCCCTTGTTGTTAACTTCAGGGAACTCGGCTGAAATAGCATAGAACCGGTAGTCTTCACTGGTTTGAATACCTGTACAAAATGCAGAGCATAAGTAACTAACTTGAAAAATAGTCTTTATCTGAACCAAATTATGAGTAATTCCAGAAGGTTTACCTTTGTCGTTAGGATCTCCGTTCCATTTTCCAGAAGTGTAGTTCCATTCCCCAGCCATGTTCTCATCTTTTTTCCAGTCAGATTTTACCCACCGACTTTCCCATCCATCTAAAGTTTCACAACAGAAAAGCAAAATCATTCAAAATTTTTGCAATTGAAGCTGCTTGAAAACAGTGAAACTTAAAATAAGTACAACTAAAGCAAAAGCAGCTTCCTTTTCATATGTTCTCCCACATTTGTTAAAAAGAATACAGAATCTAGTGAATGTAATAAGCCAAGTACGCTAAATAGGTACACATTTTACTTTTCTCTGATATCTATAGATGCAACTAAAAAGGATAATAACTTTTAACTATGTCCCTCTCACACTGCTAAAAACTAACGTTTTTATCCCCTTGTCTTTGGTCTCGCATAAACAAATATCTGATTCGCAATTATAAATGAAAAATAAGGAATAACTAATTATTTATAAAACACATAATAATATATCAACCATCATTCCTTTTTATTATCCTCTTCAGTTGCAGATCCATTGAAACATTAGAGACTGTAACATTCACCGTCATTTCCATATCGCAATTAAACTACATTTCTCTAACGCTAATTTTATCATGAAAAAAAATGTAGAACTATATTAAAAATAAGATTATCAGCTGATCTACTCGAATAAATTGCATCTCTAAACTAATTAAGCTTTTCGAGGAAATAAACAAATAAAAACAACTCGATTGCCAAATGAAACATTAAAAACACCGATCCAAAATAAATTAGATCAAATTGAAAGCTAAAACATATAAAAAAACAGATTCAAATGAAATAAAACAAGCCGATCTACAGATTCAGACAAGACGGACAGATTTAGAAAAGAAGGCGGAGAAAATGAGTAAAGAAAAGGTTTTACCTTCGAAGCGTTCTTCGAAGAAAACCTCAGCAGAGGCGATGGCGACGAGAGAGAGGAGAATCAGAGGGACTAAATTTGGGAACCGTTCGTGAACCGCCATGGCTGATCTCATCGAAGAAAGAAAAAACAAGAGCTGCAAACTGATAGGACGAGCCCGAGTGTGGGTTCCCTCTCTATATTCGTCGAATCCACTGGTTTCAGCGGTCTAGTTAAAAATGAGATTTTAAGGTTGGTTCTGACGTGGACCAATCATCTAAAGACATGTCATTCGTTAGTGTCATTGGGTTGACATGGCACAAAACTACTGGAAAGAAGTTTCGCATGACACGTAGGATTTAGCTTTGTTTACTGGGTAAAGTACTCCAATGGTCCCCAAATTTTAGGGTGTATTCATTTAAGGAACTACAATTCCAAATTTTCTGTTTTCGTTCTACCTACTTCTGTCGTGTGTAGTATAAAACAAAATTAAGTTTTCAGTCCCTACACTTTTAGATTTATAGAAGGATCATAAAAAATGTCTACCTATTATAAATTGATAGCTTAATGCCATTAATACCCTTAATATATATTTTTTTATCAAGTTAAATTTAAAAATTATTTTAGATATTTTATTCTATAAATTTTAAATTATAATATCAATTATTTTTCATTATTTTTCAGTAAAAAAATTATAAACAAATCAAAACACGTCATTTGATATTTTATCTTTAAACAGTCATAATTTATCTCTGAGATAAGACGGTAACTATAAAAGGTTAGAAGGTCATTCCTCCTTATAAATAGACATCAATAAAATTTCTAAAAGCAAAAAAAAATGAACATTTAAACTAAAAAAATAAAAAATAATAAAAAAACCTCGACACTTGAGTTTTCTAGTGTATATTTTATAGATAACTTAATGGTAAAGCTTTAATATTATCTTTGAGAGTTTAATTGTGCGAACATATTTATTTATGAGATTTTTTATTTATATTGGATTTGGATACATATCCGGATTTAACACACTTATTAAATCCGAATCACATAGAGCACAAAGTTGGAACAGAAAGTGAAGGCAGGCAGAGTTCATAGCAGCATCAATGAATGGTCATGTTTTCTGCTTCATGCCTCAACGATTCAAACAATTCCGACGACAGGTAACGCTCACCGGCGCTGGGGAAGATTACCTGAAAAATGAAGAGTTCGAGTAATATCGGGAATTATTATAGCCTATATAGGTGATATGAAGATGAAGGGAATGCAACTCACAACTATGAGTTTGCCAATATTTTCTGGTCTCTTAGCCAACTTAATTGCTGCCGCTGCAGCAGCACCAGATGATATACCAACCTGTCATTTTTTATTCATGTGAGCAAACAAACAGGGAAAATGAAGAACTAGTGATGGAGACGGTTGTAAGAATCGATTCATGGTTACGAACATACCAGCAAACCTTCCTTCAAGGCTAGCAGTTTAGCAGTTTCAATGGCTTCCTCACCAGATATCTAAGAAATTATAACAGCAGGAAGTATAATGGATTAGGAAACTACTAACGGAGCATACTAGATAATCAGAGGATCAGATGATTGACGCTTGCCATGGAAATTGAAATCGGTTCTTATAACGAAAACGAATACCATCGTCGTGACAGATCTGGAAGTTCGTTAATGTTTTAAAAATTGAACCAATTGAAAAGTTTCCTAGAACTGTTTCTAGGACATACCATGGCATCATTGATCCTACAGGACAACGGCCATGGCAAATGAAACTGGTTCATATAAGGTAAACCAATACTATTATGTGATGGAAACAGAAATTTCGTTGAATTTTCAGAAATCAAGCCAATAGCAAAGTTCTTGAAACCATTTCTAGGATTGGAAGAAAATGGAAGGTAAGTTTTGTACTGTGTTCCGGAATAAGAAATCGAGGTAGTAAAACACAATCGCAAATCCGGTAGCGATGCTTTTGAGACTTGCCTTGATAACTTCATCGAGGAGGCCGACATCCAAAACACCAGGTTTGATATAAGTACCAATTCCTTGGATCAGATGAGGGCCTTTGACATTCACAGGCAATATCATGGAGGAAATAGTTAAGAACAGGATATTGCACAAATTGCAGAATGAAGTAACTTACCGAATATTGAGCTTTATAGTTTTAAAACAACATTAATCTGGTAACATCAAAAGAAGTTGACCATGGCAGTGAAAGGAATAAAATGAACAGTGAAGGGTGAAAGGAACTTGAAAAACTTACTAGGTTTTTCACCATTCAAGACTGCACTTTCGGCGGGTTCTACGCCATATACCTATACGTTGACGAAAAGAATAAGATTTTCTTACTAACATAACTACAAGACAGTTTCTTGTTGTCTTCGTTTCAGTCTTAAATGGGGAACAAACCTTAATCTTCGAGTTTTTCTCTTTGAGGAATTTCCCTGTACCTGAGATTGTACCACCAGTCCCTATGCCTGCAACCAGTACATCAATTTTCTCTCCAGAGTCTTTCCATATCTCCGGACCGGTGGTTTCATAATGGATCTTAAACAAGGAATTCATCACTTCTTTGAAACATCACCTGATGAAACATTAGAAATGTTATAACAGCAAAGATGCTACCTGTGGATTGGAAAGGTTTTCGAATTGCTGTAGCATGTAGCCGTTAGGTGTGTTCTTCAGTATCTCCTCAGTCTTGTCAAATAGCCCTTTAATGCCCTTGGCTTTGTTTGTGAGGTATACCTCAGCTCCAAAAGCTCGAAGAACGATTATCCTTTCGAGGCTCACATAAGATGGCATTATGACAATAACTTTATAACCCCTAGCAGCCCCAATGAATGCCAATCCAATGCCGGTATTACCACTGGTAGGCTCGACTAGGACACTCTTTTTTCGATATATGCAAAACAAATGGGAAGTCTTTTAGCTTAAATGTTCCATATCTGATAAATTATTACAAAACAATCTAAAGTTCAAGTGTTCTTAGATCTCTTCCTGGTTAGGTTATCAAATAATCACTTCACATGCATTAATCAACCGATCAAAGCATATTTGAGTGCAGTACAATACCTTCCCTGGTGTAATCAATCCCTTATCTTCTGCATCTTTAATCATACTATAAGCAATCCTGTGGATCAATAAACAATGAGCAAAGGTGTAAATTTGCAGGCAACCCTTTATGCAAATCAAATGTAAATAAAAAGGCCTTTGCATGCCTGTCTTTAACACTGGAGCAAGGTTCCATCAGTTCTAGCTTGGCAGCAATTCGAGCTCCGCAGCCCTCAACGATATTGTTCAGATATACCATAGGCGTATTCCCTATTAACTGCATAAGCCACAAGTAGATCAAAACAAATTGCAGAAGAGTACTGATGGCTACATCAACACTTAAATATGATTGAGAGCATAAATATTACTTCAGTAACATCGTTCTTGATGGAACATTTGTCTTCCATGGCGGATTCTCGTAATATCTTTAAGTTTATCTAAAAGGAGTGCAATTTAACAGAGGAAAACAAGTATTCTTTAGTGCAAAATCCAAGCTTCTAGACTGTTTATAGAGGGCCTCAGATAACGGAGGAAACAAGAAAAATATAAAAATACAAGAGAAAAGAGTCTATGAAAATCCAAGCTTCTGGAATGTTTTTAGTGCAAATTCTTGTTTCCTAAGCTGTGGTAACTTGAAAATCAATCAAACATGCAACTGATTAAACTGTTTAACCTCGGGTTAGATATATATAAACTTGGAAGTATTATCAAATATGTCGTGGGAAAAGTGCATAGGAAAAAACACCAACAATAAACTATAAGAAAAAGATAAGAGAAAAAACACCAACAATAAAAATAAGTAAAACATGCAAATGATTAAACTGTTTAAAGTCGGGTTAGATATATATAATTCATATTAATACGAACATAAATCGTCTATCATTAATCATATATTTTTTATGCTTTACTTTCAATTTAATGAGTTTAGGGTTTAAAATTTAGATTTTAAGATTAAAGGTTTTGATTGGGGTTTAAAGAATTAAGGGTATGATATATTTTTAAAGTATAAGATTTAATAATTAGAACGTAAAAAATTAGATTTAGAATATAAAAAATAATTTTTATTAATTTTATAATAAAATTCATAAAAGAAAGGATTAAGAGATAAAAAGATTTATACTCTATTAACACTAACAATAGCGTTGACTAATTTTGTATCACATGTGAAATAGGTAAATTTACTTAGATAATAAACATAAGAAGAAAAAAATTTCACAACTTGTTTCTTTATTTTTCAAATTATCGAAGAATGAATAGTGAATTTGAAGTCGGTTTTTTTAGATGCTGACTCTAAACAATGAAACAACAAAATTCAATGGAAGGAGATACTGACTTTAAACAGTGACTGAAACTTTATTAGAAGACGAACGGAAAAACCTCCGACTTTGGTCTGTTGTCTACAGAAGCAGTCTGCATGTAGAGTCATATTTCACGTTGAAAAAATTAAGGGGTGGGTGGTAAGCGGTAGAGTGTGCAAATTAAAGAGAAGGTGACTGTCTGAAAAATTAAAGAGGGGGATTTCAACCACTATTCAGAGTCAGTATCTAAAAATTCGTCTTTAAATTCACTGTTTATTATTTAATTGTTTAGAAAATAAAAAAAATAAATTAAATACGGTAGAAATTTTTTTTCATATTCAATATCTAAGTAAATTTGCCAGTGAAATAACATCAACCCAATTAATAAAATTATAATAAAGGGTATTTATAATCCAATTCTTATATATATTTAAAATTTGGACTCATTAAACCACTATCTTTTATTCCGTTAACCACTCCACCATTAATAAATAATAAGATAATTCACATGTATAAAAAATTATTTTGATTGGTAGTTAGGCATAAGCCTTTTATTTTTATTTTTTTTTTGAGTGGTGTAATTTGAGGTTTCTTAGATGAATAAAATTTATTTATTTAAAAAATTCAAAAATTATTATATGTTTTTATAAAAAGTAAGTGTCTAACGAGAGAGATTATATCATGAACCTTGTTTATCACGTCATCCGTGGTCCATGCAATTAGGTCTGTTTATTTTTAATTAATTATATGATAATCATTCACTCATTAATTATATGTAGGAAAGAAGTGATGATTCACCTTAAAAATATGTGAGATGGATGAATTTGATTAGTTGGGACCACGTATGACCTAATGAAAAAAGTTTATGATATAATTTCTCGTCTAACGGAGTCATTATATTGTACTTAAAAAATGTTTGATAAAATATACAATATTATATATATATATATATATAGGTATAAGATTAATGTTCGTTAGGCCATTGAAACCTTTTTAAAGTTTTAATATTTTTACACAATACTTCTAATTTTTACAATATGATCACTATACAAGTTTCAATATTTATAATAAGGTCTTTAATCAGTAACAATACTTAATTATGATTCAATATTTAAATAATTAGCCATTTGATCAATATCAAAGCAATATTTTAATTTTCGATAAAATTTATAATTATTAAAATTTAATTCTAAATAAACCCAGTTTTAGAAAAATTATATCATGTATCATTTCCGTCACGTTATCTGTAGGATCAACCAATCAAATTTATCTATTTAATTATTTTTTTGACCTCATCTTTTTTTATCAAGTGAATCTTCACTTGATAAAAAAAATTATTTTTAAATTTAATTTAGAATAAATATTAATATAGATTCACTTAATAAAAAATGAAATAAAATATTAATTAAATAAATATATTTAATTAATTAGCAGTGGAGATTCTGGATAGGCACAATAAAAACGGCCACACAAGTGACAAGACCTTAAAAGAGTGAGACCCAAAATAAAATAAAATATTTATAAAAAATATAAACGTATATAATTACGCGTATATATAATAATAATAATAATAATAATAATAATAATAACTATCTAAAACTTAAAACATAAAAATGAATACATCATTTTAAGTGAAAAATAAAAAAAATGATTTTTAAATGTTAATATTTAATTTTTTATCGTTCAAAAGGATAATTCAAAAATATTTTCCTTAATAAGTTTGTTTTATAAAAAAAAAATTATATATCTTTAAATAAATTATACAATACCCTAAAAATCTTTAAAATTAATAATATTTTTGATAAAATAAAAACATCATTTTAATAAATTACATAAAACCTCTAAAATCTTTAAACGATCTTTATTTAATCTAATAAATAATATAACAAAAATAACCTAAAATATAATTTTTTCGTGTAACAATACCTCAATAATTTATGGTAGTGGGCAACTGGGCATGAAGGATTGGGGCTTTTTTTAATGCATTGGAGTTAGTATAAAGTTCTATTTTTAATATTCTTTTATATTTAAATTAGAACACGAGCCACTATTGCCTATTTATTGGCTTCAAGTGGTGGTTGAATCGGAAAGATTCGGCTCACACAGGTTAAGTGGTGGGTTTATCATTTCCTTTTTTGTTTGTTTGGGCTCAAATCAGAATCTTTTACACTACGTATTTTCAGAATAAAAATCTAAGATCTTACTTTCCTTTTATGTTATATTTTTAAAAAAATTAAAATTAAAGTTTAAATTTTAATTTTTAAATCTTAAATATATGTTTTTTTTAATTCCTTAAATCTTAATCACAACCATTAACATTAAACATTGAACTCGAATTGTTTTACAATCGAGCACCAAAAGAGACACAATAAAAAGATAAGCGATTTTCATCATTCGATAGGAGTGTGCATAATTAACTGTAACAGTTAATTGGTATAACCGTCATATTTTATAAGTTAATTAACTAAATTGTTAAAATTAAATGGTTTCGATTAACTGAATCATTAAAAATAATGATTAATAATTACGGTTACGATTAAGAATTTTAATTAATGGTTAACTTATAGGTTAACCGTTATTAAATTATTTATATATATTTAAAATATAAAATATCTTTTTAAACTTTCATGGTAGTTTTTATGTCTTAAACTTTGATTAATATATATTAGTTAAACATTTATTTTTAAAAACTTTGATGATGATTTTTACGTCTTTAACTTTAATTGTGTATTGCTATAATTTTATATACCGTAAATATTTTTAACTTTAAAATAATATAAAATTTATGTGTTTTGTCTTGTATTAAAACTTTATAATAACTATTTTTTTAATTATGATGTAAGTAATTAGAATATCTTTATTTAAATATTTTTATAAATATTTTTAATATATTATTTATCAAAGAGATAATTATATTATTCTTTAAAAAATAATAAACATGTAAGAAAAATTATAATAAATTATAGGTTAACCTATAACAAAATCGTTGATTAATCGCATCTTAACGATTAACCGTTACGGTTAACCTTTTTTTAACGGTTAAATTACAGTTAATAAAATTTAATAACTATTATAATGATTAACTGACCGTTTAAATTAAACAATACGGTTAAAATTAATCATTATTTTAAAATTAACCATTATTTTAAAATTAATCATTATTTTTTAAAATTTTTACAAATTAATCCTTCCTAAAATTTTAAAATTACTGTACATACCCTCATTTTTTTCTCTCTCGTGACGAGTAGTCTGGAGAGCAGTAGATCTACAGCAGATGGCCCTACGTTACTTAATAATGAAGACTGCCAGCATGATATAATATTAAGAATTAGTTTCATACAGCATACAATCATTTTTATTATAATTTATGGATTTTTTAATAAGAATTATAATTCGATCCATATGAAATTTTATAGTCAGAATGATCAAATATTTTTATATCAGATACGTATTCATATTTAATATTAAAAAATATATATTGGAGAGAATATTTACCGATGTTGAGAAAATTATCTAATAAATAAATAAAGAAGCTAAAAAATCAGAGACGCAAAATTATAGTTACTTTACCCTTTGCGTTTACAAACTTATCTAATTAAGTTTTTGTGTTCGAATTCATGTCTTAAAGGGTGTTTATCGAGCGAGTCGATTCCGAGTTAAACAGTGCTCGACTCATATTTATTAAAAATTATATTGTTCGATTTAACTCGTTACTCATTAAGCTCATTACAATTGTGTTTGACTCATGTTCGTTAAAATTTGTTACTCAACTCGACTCGTTGCTCGTTAAGTTTATTAAAAAACTTACTTTATTTTTAACTAAAAATAAAATTTAATAATACTATATGAGATTTAATATTAACGTAAATTAACAATTTAAACAAAAAATATCAAAAATTATATAAAACACTTTCAAAATTTAAATTTCAAACTAACATTCTACAAATTCACCAAACTAATATATTAAAACTAAGATAATAATTAATAAACTAACATACAACCCGTTAAAGTCTCGAGTCGAATCAACCAAAATCGAACGTTTATTGGATTTTAACTAAATCAGATTCTAACAACTCATAAGTTACTCAATTCATTAATCACCTTTAATCTCAATATATTAATAAATGTTGAGATATAAGTGTTAAATATTCGATTTATTAATTTTTTTATTAATCAACTAATCAGAGATTATACCAAACATGTCATGATAAAAAAAGAAAAAAACACCCAACAACAAAACAAATATAAAAGGAATAGAAAGATAATGTTATATACTAAAACCTAAGGCAATTGCTGAATATTTTAATATTCCAATAGAAAACTTTAATAACAATATAAATATATATATATAATAAAAACAAGTAAAGTAGCCACTAAATATTTGAATATTTCAACAAGAAACAAGAAAAGCTAGCTCAGCACTAATAATTTCATAAATAAATAGAATTACACTAACTCCCATCGCAATTCTCAATGTGTCAATGAATAAAATTATTCTGGGTAAATTATAATGGGGTCATTCAATTATAGATAAAGTTATATTTAAGTCATTTAATTGTTAAAAGTTATGTTTAGATCATTTAATTATGGATAAAATCATCTTTGAGTCACCCTTCGTATTTCAAAAAAGTTTATCAAATTGTGTATTAAATTAATTAATAATTTTAAATGAAGTACTCTAATGTTAACGAGGGTATACAAGTGACTTGTAAGAAAAAATGACCAAATTAATATACTTTTTTTTTAAATATGAATGGTGATCCAATCGTAAACTTACTTATAATTGAGTGACCCAAATATAACTTTTAATAATCGAGTAACCTAAATATAACATTTCCTATAAATGAGTGACCCAAATATAACGTTTAATAGTTAAGTGACTTATATATAATTATACTTATAATTGAGTGACATCTATTATAGTTTACCCTTTTTATTATTGGGCATAGAGAAAGCTTCGAAAAGTGGGAAGAATCGAGAGGTGTCGGGTAAATTTTATCTTGAAAAATTCAAAGTTTTGTATAATTTATGCATTTACTTTGTATTTATTATTTATTATTGGCTTAAGGTAAAGGAAGCCCTTGAACTTTTTTAAAAAATTCAATGAAGCCCTTAATTATTTTTGCATTTAATTAAGCCCTTAAATCAAGAAATTGAATCAATTAAGCCCTTAAATTAAGAAATTAAATCAATTAATCCCTTTGACTAATTTTGAACATTAATTTAAATAATTTTTTGATCCACTATTACAGTGCAACGTGTCATAGTGTTTTTACTTGATATTTTTTTAGAATTTTTATTTTATTTAAAAAATTCTTTAAATATTCTAAAATTTCTAATATAACATATAAAATTCATATACAAAATACTTTTTGATTTTTTTTAAGTACAACATGATAGAATTGTATTGTATCATGTGTTGATAATATCTGAAGAAAAAAAACTATCAAAATTTAATAGTCAAAATGGGTTAAGGGGCTTAATTGATTAATTTGTTTGGTTCAAGGGCTTAATTGAATGCAAAGTAAGTTCAAGGGCTTAATTGATTTTTTGTCAAAAGTTTAAGGGCTTCTTAAATCTTTAAGCCTTTATTATTTAAGTTTTTACATTTTAAAAATTTAATAATTTCTCGCCCATTAATTTTTTAATATAATTTTATAATTAGAGTTATAAATGAGAAGAGACAGATCGTGAGTGATTTGAGTTTAAATTCGGTTCGAGTTTCTAACAAGTCGAGTCGAGCTATTTGATGCAGAATTCAAAAAACTCGTGAGCTACCAGAAAATATAATGTACTAAATTTTTAAATTTTTGTAATTTTAAATCTAAATTTATAAACTTAAAACGTTAAATATAAGTTTAAACTCTAAAATTTTAAAACCTAAAATTTAAACCTTGATCCTAAACTTCTAAACTCTAAACTAATACCCTATACCTTAAAATTAACAAGCTTAAGTTCACACAATGTATTAAAACTTTTTTTTCCGGACAAGGAATTAAATGAGATATGACATATGACGAGTTACTCGAGTCCGACATGATTTAAGATCACTCAACACTTGGTTCGATTGGGCTTGAATTAAGCTCGAACTGGACTCGAGTTCTTAACGAGATGAGTAAAGCTCAACTCAAAATCTTAATGAATCAAGTCAAACTGAATTTAAAACTACTCAAACTCGACTCGACTTATTTACACCCTATCCATAACAGTTCGATTACTCAGCAAAATTATAAAATACAAATGGGTTAAATTGCACAATATTAAATAAATGAGGGCAAAATTATGTGTCAGATGTAACTTAATGTCAAAGTCATGAGTCAAATTGCATATTGAAAACAAAGTTAGAGACAAAAGATACATTAACCCAAAAATATATTCATACGGTATCTAACAGTTATTTTAAATCCCAAATACCTACAGTACAAAGTAGAAAAGAAAAGAAAAGAAAGGCACCAATGGATGGGCATGTTCTCTGCTTCATGTCTCAGGGATTCAAACAATGCAGACGACAAGTAACGCTCACCGGCGCTGGGGAAAACTACCTGGAAAACAAAACAAAACAAAACAAAAGAATCAGTGTTCGACATTGTGTCCGATTATGTTACTCAAAGTCTAGTATAATTTTAGATACGTGTATATGTTCGATATGGTGAAGTTTACTCCACTGTCACACCTTTGTATCTATGTTTAAGTATGTATATGGTGATATCGAACGCCGATACTTCAAGAAAAATGAAGAATCTGAGGATTAGTATAGCCTATAGGATATGGATGGACTCACAACTATGAGTTTGCCTGTATTTTCTGGCCTCTTTGCCACCTTAATTGCAGCTGCTGTAGCAGCACCAGATGATATTCCAACCTGACATGATCGATTCATTCAAGCAAACGAGTAAGGAAAAAACAAGAATGAATGACTGAGACAGTCGGGAGAATCGATTGACGAATACGAACATACCAGCAAGCCTTCTTTCAGGGCTATCAGTTTAGCAGTTTCAATAGCTTCTTCACTAGATACCTAACAAGTTATAACAGCAGAAAGTATAAATAACTAGGAAAATACAGAGCAGCATATAGGATATAAACAAGGAATTAGATTATTGATACTTGTAATGTAGAATGAATTCGGTTCGGATAAGGAAAAACAGAAATGGAACATCGTTAATCTTTCGAAAACCAAAGCCACTGCAAAGTTTCATAGAATCGATTCCAGGGAACTTCCATGGCAACATACAGGATAAATGGTCAAAGAGAAATATTCATTACAAACACATCCAGATACTACAAAATTACCTCAAACATAAACAACAAATCCCAAAGCCTATTCGAAAATATAACGAAAAGTAAATTGAAATGAATTCAGAAATCAAACCAATTCCAAAGTCTCCAAGAAGAACTGTCTCTAGGCTTGGAAGAAATGGAAGGTGACACAAGTGAGTACCGTTTTCTCGGAATAAGAAATTAAGGGCGGTAAAACACATTCGGATACTTATGACAACCCAATCCTACAGCAATGCTTTTTAGACTTACCTGGATAACTTCATCGAGAAGGCCAACATCCAAAACATCAGGGATCATACCAGCACCAATTCCTTGGATCAGATGAGGGCCTTTGACATGCATCAGCATCACACAGGGAATGACATGAAGGAAACTAATGGTTAATTACAGAATGGAATAACGAATTGGATATCAAACTTTATAGTTTGGAAACAACATTAAATACAATTATATCGAAAGAAGTTGGGAATGGAAGTAAAAGGAAAAAACAAGAGTGAAGAGTGAAAGGAACTTGAAAAACTTACCAGGTTTTTCACCATTCAAGACTGCACTTTCGGCTGGTTCTATCCCATATACCTATACGTAGACAAAAGAAAAAGATTTTCTTACTAACATAACTACAAGACATTTGCTAATTGTCTTAATCTTGGTCCTAAATGGGGAACAAACCTTGATCTCCGAGTTTTTCTCTTTGAGGAATTTCCCTGTACCTGTGATTGTACCACCAGTCCCTATGCCTGCAACCAGTATATCAACTTTCCCTCCAGAGTCTTTCCATATCTCCGGACCGGTGGTTTCATAATGGATCTTAAACAAGGAATTCATCACTTCTTTGAAACATCACCTGACGAAACATTAGAAATGTTATAACAGCAAAGATGCTACCTGTGGATTGGAAGGGTTTTCGAATTGCTGTAGCATGTAGCCGTTTGGTGTGTTCTTCAGTATCTCCTCAGTCTTGTCAAATACCCCCTTAACGCCCTTGGCTTTGTTTGTGAGGTATACCTCAGCTCCAAAAGCTCGAAGAACGATTATCCTTTCGATGCTCACGTAAGATGGCATTATGACAATAACTTTATAACCCCTAACAGCCCCAATGAAAGCCAATCCAATACCGGTATTACCGCTGGTAGGCTCGACCAGGACACTCTTTTTCGATATATGCAAAACAAATGGGAAGTTTGTAAGCTTAAATGTTCCATATCTGATAAATTATTACAAAACAATCTAAAGTTCAAGTGTTCTTAGATCTCTTCCTGGTTAATTTATCAAACAATCACTTCACATGCATTAATCAACCGATCAAAGCATATTTGAGTGCAGTATAATACCTTCCCTGGTGTAATCAATCCCTTATCTTCTGCATCTTTAATCATACTATAAGCAATCCTGTGGATCAATAAACAATGACAAAAGGTGTAAATTTGCAGGCAACACTCTGCTAAGATGCTGTGAAGAATATGCAAATCAAATGTAAATAAAAAAGGCCTCTACATGCCTGTCTTTAACACTGGAGCAAGGTTCCATCAGTTCTAGCTTGGCAGCAATTCGAGCTCCGCAACCATCGATGATATGGTTCAGATATACCATAGGCGTATTCCCTATTAGCTGCATAAGCCACAAGTAGATCAAAACAAGTTGCAGAAGAGTGCTGATGGCAACATCAACACTTAAATGATTGAGAGCATAAACATTACTTCAGTAACATCGTTCTTGATGGAACCTTTGTCCTCCATGACGGATTCTCAGAATTTCTGCAGTTTAACAAAGGAGCACAAGTGTTTTTTTACTGCAAAAATCCAAGAATCTGAACTGTTTATGTAGGGCATAAACCAGTCCAGAATCCAGATAACATAGGATAAGCAATAAAAACCACTTGTTTCCCAAGCAGTGGGAACTGAAGAACCAATCAATCAATCGGAGATTTCATCAAACGTGTAATGAAAATAAAAAATAAAAAACACCCAAGAATATCAAACAATCAAAGAACACAAAAATAGTGGTGGGACCTTAGGATATTTCAACAACAAACACGAAGACAAAAATACAAGAAGACAGAAGTGAAGGAATCACTAATCCTTCGGATATTTCTACAAGAAACAAGGAGGCCAGTTGTGCATTGATAACTCATAAAAATGGTAAATTGCAATTAACACGTGGCATATAGTCTCCCTCCTAGTCCCTGTTCCTTCTTATAACAGCCTTTGCCTTTGCCTGTGGTAAATCGAAACCAACGTTCTTCACGATGTCCTTCACATATTGTTTTGAGTTTTTCTGCAAATTTTTTCTCTTTTAATTCCATGTTTAGGAAGATCAACACTTGAGCTTCTCTCTCAATGTCTTCTGCATTGATTGGAACTTGGAAGTGGATCCTTCTTTAAAGATATAAACATTGAAAATATACGTATCTCAAAATATATACACTATTATGCTTCAGAAAATACAAATATAACATCAGTTTTAGTGCAATTGCAATGTCTGAGGTTGGAATTTGAAAACTATTTTCCTGAATTGACATTGGAATTGGAATTTTGAAATGGGTTTGGATCGGCAAGGCCCATCAGATTCTCTCACTTGTGAGCCGATATTAAAATTCAGATATACCAATGATTTAAGACGAGGTGTTAAATCCCGGGTTTGAATTTTAATATTGTAAATGAAAAAAATAATTTGATAATGTTATAGTATATTATGTTTTTGTTAAAACCAATCTGAATTAATCATCTAATATGATTATTACTGGCGGTTAAAAAAAATCTAGTAATATACAATTAAGTAAACCTAGTAAATTTGACCTAAGACTCGAATCGATTTATTAAAATGAGACCTAAATTTAATCCTAAATCTGAAATAAACCAAATTAAACTAATACCAACCTATGGTTCAGTTGAACTGAAAATGGACCCTAATCAAAAACAACCTGAAATAAAGAAAATGTGTTAAACTAAAAAAAATGATAAAATGTAAATTGTCGCACAATTCACATAAAACAAAAAATATAAGTTATATAAATTCATATATAAGGTGGAAAAAATTAACTCGACTAAAAATTATCAATTTCCTATTAATACAATATTGACCCGATGCTGGAATCAATTGAACTGAAAATCAATTAATTTGATATTTCAACTCAATACTTGAATTAAAATTATCATAAACCTAAACTAAAATCAAACTAAATTTAAATCAAACTTAAATTGAATATAATCATACTCGAAATAACTCGATAACCTAATAAAGTTGTATTTGTGGTACCATAACACCAATGCGTTGTCAGCTACTACTTTATATATTTGGTAAAATCATTTTTGAAGAGAGAGTAAAGGAAGGTGGTTCAAAGTTTTAGATTTCTTTTTTTCTCCCTGTAAATATTTTATTTTACTTTAATATCATAAAATAATTCACATCACAATGATAAAATATTCAAATGAGATTATATATCTGTTTTACTCAAAGTTAATTGATCAAATTCCACTAGTTGGTCCAAATGATAAGTAGCTTGGTTCCACTTAAGTACATTTCAGGTTCGAGGCGTTGTGTATGCCAAAAATTCCTGTTGGGAGGCTCATCCACCAAAACTAGATGTGCAAGGCAGGTTAATCTGGATTAATCAGGTCTAAACTTTAAAACCAAAAAAATAATAATATTTTATTTCCGACCCCTTAATTTTTAATTTCTGATTTCGTCTCCGAATATACGTCGTAATATTACTTATATACCCCATGTTCTGTTGCAAGGTGACGTGATGACAAAGATGTACACCGGTGTTTGATGTCTTAAGTTTCGTTATCGAGTACAACATCATACGTAGATGAATTGAAGTCGTTGGAATGGGAGTGTAAAGAGCAGAAACTTAGTTTGCATGAGCTTTAAAAAATCATTAATTATTAACTCATTAAATTTAAAATTAATTAATCGTTTAATTAATTAAAAATTTTAATTTAATTAATTAATTTTATTAAAACCGAAGTTTGAATACAAATATTTAAGGGTGAGCAAAACTCGACTCGAAAAAACCGAATAATTCGACTCGATTTGAGGCGAAAATACTTGACACGTTTTGATTCGACTTAAAATTTCATAGACTTGACTTGAAAAAATTTCAAATAAAGTTCGAGTTATAAAATAGAAATTTAAATAACTCGAAATTTTTAGTAATTAAAAAATTAATTTTTAAGTTTAAGATGAATCTCTCAATTTTTTATGATATATATATATTGATATATAAAAATATAAAGAAATATTGTTACATATGAAAAAATATATATATATGCATATCTTATATGATTAGAGAAAGTTGTTTGAATTAGAATCAAATCATACTATAACTTGATAAATAATTAAAATCAAATATTTATAGGAACTTCAAAACTCGACTCGATTCGACTCAAACCGAAAAAAATTCAAATAAAGTTTGAGTCGTAAAATATGACTCGTCAACTCGAATAACTTAATTTTTTTAACTCGACTTGATCGATCGAATACAAATATTGACTCTCCCATTTCTTTGCTGTGAAGCTCGGCCATAATCATAATTACAGCTTCATTGTTGCAGACAAAATTTATTCACCAATAAAGGTGATCCCAACTACCTGTTAACACGTGGTAGGCTCTCATTGGCTACCCCCTACCAAACGCCCCCCACCGGCCACCGCCCATCCTCTTTCTCCTCCCATAAATTTGTGTCATATATTACCCCAACCGTGTCATAAATACATCTACAAAGGGTAGCTCCATATCCCATATTCCCATTAGCCTCGGCTGGTGGTTGGTGCTTCACCCAAACGCCAAACGCAGACAAATCACGGTGGACAGACACGACGCATGCCTAGAGGCTATTTAAGCTAGTAGAGTCGAATCTTGTTTTATAATGTTATTAGTAAATTCAAAGTTAAAAAATGTTCTAGTAGCTAACTATTGGTAAGGTGAAGAGGTAGGGAGATTTTCTTTAAATGCATTTAAATAATTAGTTGGAATATAAATATATTATTGATCGAATCTAGATTTTAACATATTTTATTTGTGTAATCAACTAATAAGAAAAAAAATTAAATTCTGATAACGATTGATATAAGTGATAAACAATTTGGTATTACTTAAACATGTATAATATTCGAAATATTGTATACACGATTTTTTTGTACCAAAAGATTCACTTGCTAATCACTATATCAGATATACTATATGGATCGATCTAAATTATTTAAAACAAGAGTCTACAAAACCACAATTAGGTCGCCATAGCTGTTTTAGAGTTTTGTCGGAATGGCATTATGGAAATATTTTGGTACCCACAGGGGTGAATATACAGTTCAACAACTATATCAAGACTTAATTCGTGTATTGTTCTTACAACACTCATCATTCAATAATCATCGCCTTCCTCGTCGACGAAAGTTTTACAGAAAAGATGTCGCTTGTGACGGCAGAGATAAGAGCCAGTGCATCGGAGATATACCATGGCGACGAGATATGCCAGGAGAAATCCAAGTTTCTGCTCCAGGAAATAGGGCTTCCCAGGGGTCTTCTGCCATTGAAAGACATCGAGGAATGCGGGTACGTGAAGGACACAGGCTTCGTCTGGCTGAAACAGAAGAAAAGCATTACCCACAAGTTCGAAAAGATCGGGAAGCCCGTCATCTACGCCACTGAGGTCACCGCCGTTGTGGAGCAGAACAAGATCAAGAAGCTGACCGGGGTGAAGACGAAGGAGCTGTTGGTGTGGGTCTCACTGAGCGACATCTACGTGGATGATCCGCCCACGGGGAAGATCACTTTCCAGACCCCGACGGGGCTTTACAGGAGCTTCCCTGTGTCGGCTTTCGAGATCGAAGGTGAAGTTATTAAGGAGAAAAGTAAGGAAGAAAAAGAAGTGAATGCCGCTGCCGCCGTGGGAGTGAAAGAGGTTTAGAGAAAGGCTTTTCTTGAGCCTTTCAGCTATGGTATGGATGTCGCCATTAGTGGCAATCAATAAAAATGCAGGAGGTGTTTCTATTTATGTTTTACTCCACAATTTTTATTTTATGGTAACCTGAGAAATGATGATGGAACTGTAACCAAATGGGGTTTTAATTGAAAAACTATTACACTGTTTTTCAATGGGATGATGATGAAGGAGTTGCATATGTTAAATTTCTTCTTCCTTTACTCGTGCTGTAGTTTGGGGCATAATCAAAACTTTTTAAAATTTAATGGTATAATCGAAATTTTCAAAAGATTTAAGGATATAATGAGTTTTTTTAAATGAGGGTTAATTAAAATAAATAAAGTTTATTATTTGTATTCGATTGAAGTATAGGGATTTTAGGCAAAAAAATGTATAGAATAGTATATTAGTTGTTTGGAAAATTCTCTAATAAGATAGTGCCCCATAAGTTATTTAGTTTGTTGTATAGAATAGTGTAACCTTTTATCATAATAATCTGGATCAAATATTAAAAAGGTTTTATTATAAGGATAATTTATTGTATTTAAAATATCAAAATTTAAGCCTCTAATGTCTTGCAGTTGCAAAGTTATCTCGTGACTTATCCTACTGAACCATCAAAAGTGTGTGTATATATAAATATATAAATACGATCATCCATTCATTTATAATGATGTTCAAGACAATTAGAAGTGTGATTGATTCCAACAAGTAATCATACTGCATATTTCCAACAAGACAATTATAATTTATAATATTCAAGAGAGATGTGCATAAAATTTTATAAGATCTCAAACTGTGCCACTTAATTCAAAAAGTAAACCCATAAACTTTAGCTTCTAGTTTGGATTTCATAGTATGCTTTTTTTAACCACTTTAATAATATTAACACCATTGTTGCAATGAAATGCAACTTTTAGCCGTACTTTCTACCTTTAAGTTGAGATAGACAACTCTACCTTGATGTTTGAACTTTGAACAACCTACATTTATTAACATGAGTTTCACAACAACCACAACCCCTATCATTTATCATAGTAGTTTTAAGCGATTTCAAGAAACAAAACCTCCCCCCAATTGTAGGAGAAAGTAATGCACAATTAATCCTTCACAAAAAAGACTAGGCATGTGGCACGCCACCCGTACTAATAGATGTTAGAGAATCCTATTCCTCCTACTTGCTTCAACTTGCTTGTTAAGGTACCTTCAGTCTGAAAAAATGCCTATGAATGCCTAAAATTGGTTAACACGAGAAATCACCAGCACCAACTACAACAAAAGCTGAGAACCAGAAAGATTTGGCTTTACTTTGATTAAGACATAAAACTCCCCAAGCTGGAGTGTTGTTGACACCTCTCCTGCAGTAACTAGGACTTTAATGCCTGCATAGAGACAAATCACAATCAACCAAAACAAAGCAGTAAAAAGTAGCACTTTCAGAATTGGTGCATGGTCCATGGAACACAGTTTCTGTTGTGGAGTCAAATCAAAACTTGGAAGAAAGAATTGGGTGTGGGAGAAGCCAAATTATGAGAGTTACCAACTACTAACGACATAGAAAAAGATGGAAAAGGTTGCCATCATTTGACTAGCAAAGCATGTAATGGTTAATTGTTGACTTGTGCCTAATCGTGCATAATCACTTTCACGATAATTGCAAATGTTTAACAAAACACCGGAATGTAAGTTCAGCTAATCAAAATTTTGAATAGTTGATAAAGATTCAAGAATTAAGGCCTAAATCCATGCTTACACAAAACATATACACAATTTTGCAAGTCTAGAAAGAAATTGAAGGGGATAAGAGTGTTATACCTTGGAAGGGGTAACCCATTTCCCATTAATCCAGTCCTGATGTATCCTTAACTCGGAGTGTTTAAACTTCAGTTCCTCCTGGGTAGCTTTGAAATAGACTTCATACTTCATCTCTGGAAGAGAACTAAGAACCTTAGAAATCACACCCACCCACCAACCGTCATTGTAGAAAGCATCGACTTCATCAAGTTTTTGGAATGCATCAGTAACAATTTCTGGAGGACAAGGCCTAATATGCATGGCATCAAACTCCTCTTTTAGAAAATCACTGTCATTGTCAGTTCTCAAGTTATCATACTGAAATAGGTACTTGTTCTTCCCCACTGCTTTAACAATAGTTCCAGTAAACCAAGCACCTTCAAAACCATCTTCATCACTGGTCACCTCAACACGTTCTCCCTCACTATACTCTGTCATTTTGCTAGACTCCTGTTTCCCTCCACTCCTGGCTAAATCAGACTTTAACATCCTTTTGCTTGCCCTATTATCAAGCTCTAGCTTTTCTTGGACACCAACTTTGTTAGATTCCATCTTTCGTTCAGTCCCTGCTTCCTCGGACTACAAATATTTTCATTCATTTGTTGTTAATTACACACCCATTAATTTACTTGCAAAGTACAAACAATCTAGAACAACTAAGATGTCTCCATCGAGAAAATCGGGTAATTTGTATCTAACCCTGATGGCATATTTCTTAAAGTTTATATTCAGATTTCATCACATGATATTCATGTACTCAGATCAACAATAACATATAGAACTCGAAAATTTTCATATATCAGTTTACAAACATTCTGAACTACTTCCAAAATCCGATAAACAAATCATGAAACCCATTTTTTTTTAGCATTTTATACCATTATACTTCCAAATTCAACAATCAAACAGATTCAAGAAACCTAATTACCAAAAACCAACAAATACACAAAGGAATTTACCTTCTTCACTTGGTCATCTTCTTCCAGTGGTGGCGTCCAAGACCCTTTAATCCACTCTCTATGAAGCCTCAACTGGTCCTCTCCAAACTCCAACTGCTCCTTAGACCTCTTGAAGTAAACGTGAAACCTGCCGTTCTCCAACTCCTTTGTAATCACCCCTTCCCACCAGCCATCATTATAAAAAGCATCCACCTCTTCACTGAACTTGAACTTCCTGGCCTTCTCACGAGGGGCCGGAGGACGTATATCCACAGCGTCGATGGTCTCCCTCAAGGGTTTAGTACCGGCATCGTCATCAAAAAGATGAGTGTATTCAACGACGAATTTGTTGCTGGGTTTTCTAGGGGGAGCACGCTTGACGATTACGCCGGTGTACCATGAACCTCGGAACCCAGGTTCGTTGGAACTGATCTCAATTCGGGAACCCGGTTGCAGGTGCGGTGGGTTATTGGTGGCCGGAGCGGCGCTGGGCTTTCGTTTCGACATTTCCGTTTTGGGGATCGAGGGAAACGGGGGTTGGATCTTTTGGCGGGGAATATCAAATGTGATGATTCTGATCTGATCTGATGTAAACACACAATCAATATATATATAGTAGATTAAAAGAGGTCTAATTTAATTTTAGTCCATATACTGTGATGAAAATTTCAATTTAATCCCTATACTTTGTAGGGCATTACGATTGAATCTGATAGAAGAAATATGCTTGAATTAGTCGATTTCTCTCTACTCAATTAAAATTTTAATTATATTATTGAGAAATTACAAATTCATAGGATTAAAAAATATTTTCTTTTATATTATGTACTAAATTAGAAATTAGCAATAAAATTAAACAGAAGTTAAAGATTTTCAAATAATATATGACAAAACTCAATTTTCATAAAAAAATAAGATAATCAACTTCCTGACCGTTGGATTACTTAAGATCAATTCCTGACAGAACCATTCAGAAACTGCCACGTGTGTATCGCAGAATCATATCTGATCCCACCCAAACTCTATCCGTTTGCTATTGGCCTCTCCCCTCCTGTCTTGGTCCTTCTGTCATAGCCACCGCCACTCATGCGAGCTATCGGAAAATGGCTATCATACTTGACTCGCTCTTGCCCCCGAGTCGACCCACCCTCCCAATTCGCTTTTCCAAGCCATTCCCTTCCTCTGCTTCCTGTTTTTGCACTCGCAGAAACCAATTGGTAACACTATTTTTTTTCATGTTCCTTTCATTTTGTTAATCAATTTACAGTAGCGGCAATTATGATTCCATGCATTTGTTCATGTAAAAATACATGAAAATGGTGAAAAGGAAGCATCTTTGAGTTGTTTTTGAAAATGGGTCATTGTAAGAACCGATCTTTGTTGTTATTGAATGCTAATGTTTCCCCCCCTATTATATAACTAGATTACAGCTTTTTCAATCCCAAGGAGGAGTGCAATGGCGTTGATTTTGTCAACATGTATCTTCTCAGAAGTTGGTTTACATGATAGAATTGCATTTGCTGAACCATCATCTGTTGAGTTCAGAGAGTACATAGATACATTTGATGGGTATTCATTGAAGTACCCTCAGAATTGGATTCAAGTTCGAGGTGCTGGAGCTGATATATTCTTCAGGGACCCTTTTGTTCTTGATGAAAATCTATCAGTGGAAATGTCTTCTCCTTCATCTTCCAGGTACAAGACTGTTGAAGATTTGGGTCCTCCGGAAGAAGCTGGAAAAAAAGTACTTAAGCAGTACTTGACAGAGTTCATGTCGACGAGGCTCGGTGTTAGGCGTGAATCGAATATACTTTCCACTTCTTCAAGAGTTGCTGATGATGGGAAGCTGTATTATGAAGTTGAGGTGAGTCGGTTTGTCTGTTCGGACTCTTCATTTTTTTGATTCCGGTGTTACTAATCTATGCCTGGTTATGTATGTGATGTATGGTATTGTGGTTTTGATTAGGTGAACATTAAGTCATTTGCAAACACCAATGAACTTGCTGTGATGCCACAAGACAGAGTTGCTAGATTAGAATGGGACCGGCGGTACCTTTCAGTTCTCGGAGTCGAAAACAACCGGCTATACGAGTTGAGATTACAAACACCAGAAAGTGTATTTGTAGAAGAAGAAAATGATCTGAGGCAAGTTATGGATTCTTTTAGGGTCAACAAGGTGGCTGGCTGATCAATTTTAAACTTGAAACTTCCCACCTTTGTTTTCATTTTATGGGATCAGGTTATTATTCTTTTTTGGATGCAAAGATGTATGCTTGTTTCAACTTTGAGTTATCATCAGACTATTTGCTCCAATTTTCTTGAACTGTGTTAGAAACATACTCGCATTCAACAATTATATCCAAATCCGAATATATTCATGATGATTATGAGCAAACATTTCCTGAAATTGGAAATGGAAGGAAAGGAGCCATAGTGTGTCAAAAGGTACTCGTATTTCAGAAGTTCCTTCCGAATACACCAGTTTTTAAAATCAGCAAGCAATGTAACTTCTGATAAAAAGGGTCAGCATAAAACTACCAGTAAACAAGTCCCTTGCCAATTCATCTTGATACAAACATCTAAATTATGACCTTACTTCGAATTCCCCTGCTTGTGTTAGAGCTCGAAAACCTTTGTACAGACGACTTGGTGCTGTCTTTAAATCCAGTTTATCAATTTTCAAGCCAGAGAGGGCAACACCCATAATCTTAAAACCTACTCGGAACGTGGGAAAAACATGAAGACGCTCTAGTTCTGATTCAAGCAGCAAAGTGCCAGACAACGATGGAGTTTTATCCTTAGGAATCCGACCGATTGACCAAGAGCAGGTCTGCAGGGGAATGTCAAAAACAAATAATCAGATACGGCTCTAGATGATATGGTATTACTATCTACAAACTCTACCGATCAATATCATACTCTAAATAAAGGTATACGGTTTATATCGTGTTCAGAAAGTAGTAAATACCTTGTTTCCAAGAATGTTTACAGTACCAGTATTTGAAGTCAAATCAGCAGATAAAATGCAGGGAGGTAGTCGAAACTGCAGAGTTATTGAGTCAATTGTCTTTCCGGGGTCATTTCTTATACCAACCAAGACGTTTACACGGCATTTCCCAGCATCCGATGATAACTGTGGTTTTACATATATGGGAGTACTCTTCAACTTTTTAACTCTGCATGGAAATAAAGATGCTTTAAAGATAATATTTAGCAGCATCAGCTGAAACTTAGCAGAAGGTCAAATGTACGAAAGAACCTGTAACTCATAAGCTTAAATTCTCCATCAGGAGGTATAAATGACAGAATTTGATGGGATTCCCATGGACGAAAACGAACACAGGGATGGAATCTGACATCATCTAGAACCGACGGATTTGCAAAAGAAAGTGTCAAATCTGGAAGACCTGACAGATGGGAGTTTACTCGAACTTCACCATTAACTTCACATTTGACCAAAACCCCATCCCTAAACAGCACATGCAAAAAGAAACAGGCTCAGGACCTTCAATGTAAAACTATGCAAAACAAAGCAAATGAGACATTCCACAATTGCACATTAAATCAACATAAGAAGGAAACTTCCAGCAAGATCAGAGAACTGACCTGTTTATAACTGCATCCATTTCTTCCACAATGTCAACATACACTTCATTGTTTGCATATTTTGGATCTGCAGCTCTCCATGGTATGCAAGACCCTGTAGCACCAGGAAGCGTATCACTTACATTGGAACTATTACCAGTCACCACACTCAAAACTTTGCTGACAATATTAGGTGGAGCAATCATCTCTCTTAGAATGTTCGGTTCCGTTGTGAGAGGGAAGCCATTGTCTATCATCTCATCCAAAAGCTGCAACAAACATGCTAGTTCAGCTCGATTTGAGCAGACATATTAGCTCATGGAACACAACCCACATTTCACCTAATGATAAACAGGCACGTAGAAGAAAAGGACCAAAAAATTTGACAGAAACTATTTTGCTGTGCATTCCATGTAAAACTACAACTTCCCTAGGGACAAGATGAATGCTACAATTGTTTTTCACATAAACTCATCTTAGCAATGCATCCACACAGAAGAGCAAATCACTTCGGATCGCGTTCCCAAGAAATTTCAATGAGCACATAACATGTAGTAACAAATACCTCATAAACAATTACAAAGTTATCCTTGATCACATCTTCATTCAGCCCACCAAGATAATCTGAGAGAACATCTGATACTCTGCAAAGGAACTGAAAATCAAGCGGTTAATTACTTAAATCGCAAGAACAGCAATTGGCTCAAGCATACATAATCATAACAAAGGATAACATAATTGACCTCAATCCCCATTAAAGGAGGCATTTCAACTTGGGTGCAAGCTAAAAATGTAATCCCCTCTCGAACCACTTGGAAAAGATAATGAGTGGGGGAAGCAATCACTGGCTGTGACTGTACAAACAAGCAACAACAAAGTACATAAAGAATGTGAGAAGAAAACATAAAATGAAAAACCCAGAAATCAAAATTGGATCAAAAAACATATGAAGCAGAATTGACTATGAAATTGGGTATATAAAGAACAACGAGAGATTGGAAAAAAGCAATCAAATTTTTATGTAAAATGATCATTACGAAAATGGGGTACCTTGAAGGAATCACCTTGAGAGATAACATGATCCCAAAACCAATCACATATTGATCTATCAACGCGATGCCCGGTTAGCTGTTTCTCTAGCATCACCTCTCTGACAATTACAAAGATCCGTATACTTAATTCAATTTCAGTTTTTTAAATTAATTTAACTGTAATCGAAACGAAATTAGAGTTGAAAAGATTGAAGAAAGGAAGAAACTTTGAATTGAAAAGATCCCAACTCACCCAGAATCTGAGAGAAGAAAGATACACTGCAACATGTCTGATTTATTCTCAGCCCTCTTTCACACCTTCGATTTCCAGCAACAATTCAACAGTGGCAATTTGTATTAAATCCGAAGCTGAATCTGGGTAGTATAAGATGCAAGTTTTATATGTACTACTCGTTTGAACTTTGAGCGCTGATTAACAGTAGAGTTTTTATTTGATTTGCTCGAACATGAAACTTTATTCACAAATTACTTAATCAAATATAAAATTTAAATAGATTCTTTTTAGGTTTTAAATTGTAGTTTTTTTTTTAATTTGTGCCTTGATATTTTAATTTCTTAAAATACCATTTAAAAATTAAAAAAAATAAAGGGATATAAATCAAAACTGATATATATGGTAATTCTAGAGTAAGGATAATTTAAGATAATTTTCAACTTAAAATATTATATAATGGAAAAAAATTAGACTCCAACCTAAATTGTGGCACACTATCCTTAATGAAATGATGTTTGAAAAACACCTCGAAATTATTTTTTTTTCAACGTTAACTTAAAATTTTCATTTCTAAACGGATCTTGCATTTTTTAAATCTTATTATAGATTATAATCTCTAAATTTATAAACATTCTAATTTTATATTCAAATTACCAATATATAAAACATCATATTAATACACAATCATAACAGTTAATAATTTTTTTAATAATTTTATTAACAACAGCCATGATTAAAATATACTAATAGCTTATGATGAAATTTTGTAGACGATATCAGAACGTTTAAACAATTTGAGATGAAATTAGAGAATGAACTGACAATAATGACTTCTTGGCTGCTCTAAAACTTTCCCCACCTACACCTTTGTTAAACTTTTTGTTAAATCAACGTGGGAGCTCAGTTACATCAGCCAACCAGTTCTTTTCCTTTCGGAATCAAACTTCAATCAGGCAAGAAAATAGTAAATGACATGTCAACGATGCAAAGCGTTTCAACTCTTGACAATAAAAAGGTTATTTCAGAAATCAATCTACAAGGCAGGACATATGCAGTTCAGTGAAAATATATAACATAATCTGGATACATTTTCCTGTAGAACTTTAAGGAAACAGAAAATAACTCAGATCACTGCACTGAACATTCAACCGACCCTCAAGCCTATGAAATAAGAGAGAAAAAAACAATAAGTTACAACAGAACATATCCATAATGGATTAACATGGGACTTGTGAGTCTCATCTTACCTTGTTAGCTATGTTGTTGGAGAGCCAGTCCAGTCCCTCGTACAGCCCTTCGCCAGAGGTTGCACATGTACTCTGGATATACCTGCAAGAGAAGCACAAGAATGAATGGTTGATTAAATTGCCCTTAATAAGTTATAGATAAACTAACAGACTAACAGTTACAATAAGCTACCAGTGGCGCTGTCGGAGGGAGTGAAGACCAAGCTTATCAGTAATCTCAGCGGCATTCATAGCATTTGGTAGATCTTGCTTGTTAGCAAATACAAGCAGCACAGCATCCCTCAGCTCATCCTACTCATGACAAAGGAACGTAAGGATTCAAAAAGAAATTGCATGTATATAAAACAATAAACAGCTAATGTAGACTACATCCTCATAATTTCACTCTTAAAATCCCAATACATAAGAGAAACCACAACCAACAAAAGCAATGCCCAAACAAAGTTAGAAAATATCCCAGTGTCAATCAATGAGCTGTCAGGTCCCAAATATAACTCAGAAACATGCATAAAGCAAATGAGTACCTCATTCAGCATACGATGAAGCTCATCCCTGGCCTCAACCACACGGTCACGATCATTGCTATCGACAACAAAGATTAGCCCCTGAGTATTTTGGAAGTAGTGCCTCCACAAAGGTCGAATCTAAAAGTGCCCAAAGATTATACGGATAATTAATATACACATGGATCATGACATAAATGTGTGTATGCAAGATTATAGTGTTACTCAAAAATAGCTAAAGTAAGCATTAGAAAGACAAGGTAGCATTTTTAAACATAGCTTATGATTATGTTATGTGCCAATGGGAGAGCTGTAAACAAACAAATGACAACTGTAGCTGCAATGAAATATACAAATATATGGATACATAGGAATGTGATGTTGGCCACAGAATGAATAGCTTTCATCATTTCACAAAGAGGAAAACAAAGAACATAACGTGGCAGTACATGTAGCTTATGAATATGTTATGTGCAGACGGATAGCAATCTAATAAGCACAAGACCGTCCATAAGCACAACAAATAGCAACAAAACTACAAAAAAAAGTAGATAAATTTTGTTAACAGACACACCATAGGTAGCCTTTTCTTGTATATCCAACAGTTTAAAGGAGAAACTGTAATGTAGTTGGTAAATATAAAACCATTAGAATTTAGGACAAGACTTCAGCTAATAGCTGGCCTACAGCATTGATTAAAAAGGAGAAACCACAGAGAAACATTTCTATATAAACAGATATAAAAGGTAAATTGTTATGTGATGTTTGCCACAGAATGAATAGACTTCTCATTCAGTGAAGAGGAGAAAAAATACATAATATGGCTATACATGTAGCTTATGAATATGTTATGTGCAGACGGAGAACAGTCTAATCAGCACAGGACCATCCATAAGCACATTTATAACATGGAAAATAAAGATGATGAGCTTAAGAATATTAATTACAACTAAACAGATATAAAAGGTAAATACGTATGTAATATTTGCCACAGAATGAATAGACTTCCTCATTCAATGAAGAGGAGAACAAAAAACACAGTCTAATCAGCACAGGACCGTCCATAAGCACATTTATAACATGGAAAATAAAGATGATGAGCTTAAGAATATTAATTACAACTAAACAGATATAAAAGGTAAATGCATATGTAATATTTGCCACAGAATGAATAGACTTCCTCATTCAATGAAGAGGAGAACAAAAAACATAATATGGCTATACATGTAGCTTATGAATATGTTATGTGCTAAAGGAGAACAGTCTAATCAGCACAGGACCGTCCATAAGCACATTTAATCAAGATGAAGTGGTTAAGACATTAATTAAAACTAAATAAAACAACTACAAAAACTGACATGAAGATATATAGGTATGTAATGTTTGCCAAAGAATGCATAATTTTCCTCATTCAGTGAAGAGAACAAGAACATGATATGGCCATGTAATGCATAATCTTCCTCGTTCAGTGAAGAGAACAAAACATGATATGGCCATGTAGCTTTTCAGTATATTATGTGCTGACTGAGAACAAACTAATCAGGACAGGAGTCAGGACCTTCCATAAGCACATTAATAACATGGAAATAGAAGTGAAGAGGACAGTTTTCACGTGTCAGCCACAAACCCGGATACCTTTCTTCATACAATCAACAAGAAAGCCTCGAAAGACAAGGTGGCATTGGAAGATGTTGCTTATGTTTATGTCCTATGCTGCTGATGAAAATGAATCAGCATAAGATGGTCCATAAGCATATCCAACAATTTTAACAGGAAACATGAGACAAAGAGGACTGCTATTAGCCAGAGGTAAACCTTGAAAGACAAGGTGGGATCAGTTGATATAGCTTATGTTTATGTCCTATGCTGATGATGAAATTACATCAGCATAAGATAGTCCATAGGCACATCAAACAGTTTTAACATCAAATTTAATTGCAGGATAAAATAACATGGCAAAATATGCTGCTTCCATCAAGCAGGACCAGCAAAACAGTATAATGGTAGAAGTACGAATGTTTAAGGTTTGTTCCACAAATTTTTGAATATATGTTGTATTACCTTATCCTGACCACCAACATCCCAAACAGTGAAGCTAATGTTCTTATATTCTACTGTCTCCACATTAAAGCCTGCACATGGATATGGTTACCATAAGCATCAATATTAACAATCAATCAAATTATTAAAAATACACAAACAAGAAAAGAAGAAAAGTACATACCAATAGTGGGAATGGTAGTGACAATCTCACCAAGCTTGAGCTTGTATAGGATGGTAGTCTTACCAGCAGCATCAAGACCCACCATAAGAATCCGCATCTCTTTCTTGGCAAAAAGCCGACTGAACAGCTTAGCAAAAGACAGCCCCATCCTTTTACCTTGGCTGACACCCAAAATAAAATACATAAGCATGATAAAGTCCCATCGTCCATCTTAGAAATGCATGGCATTGCACAAAATGGAATAGATTAATAATGTCCAAAACAATTTCTTTTAAGAAAAGAACTTGTAAACGGGATGTCAATCTAAACAAGCAGATCTAGCTTCAATACGGAAGCTGATACCAGTAGCTTAATAATCAAGATCCGAGTGTAAATATAAGCATAACAAATAAAACCCAAATCCAGATCTAGATCTTGAATCAAATAGTCAAAGACCCATCGACACAATCAAAGCACGCGCCTTTTTTATACATATAAAATCTAAAGTTCTAAACAAGAAATTAGAGATGAGAACACAAAGATAAAGATTCATACATTGGTGAGAAACCGAAAGGCTGCCCACTGCAGAGAGGAAGAATCAAACAATAAAGAACAGCAAAAGAAATTGAAAGGTAAACAAAGTTAAAAACTTGCAAATATCAAATTTAAGGACATTGGGGATCTTTATTACGCAATTGGAGGCGGGGTGTGATTTCAGATTAGGTTTTTTTTTCTTAAACGTTGCAAGGCGCTTAGATTACATCCAAACGCTGTCGTTTTTATGCTATCCTAAAAGAATCACTTAAACAAAATAAATACTTTTTTTCCTCGGGTAAAATATATAATTGGTCACTAATTAAGAAAAAAACTATCTTTTTAGTCACCGAAACTTTAGAAAATATAAAATCATCATTAAACTTATCAAATTATTATAAGATAGATAGTAAAATTCGTCAAACTGTTATAAAATAAAAATAAAATTTTATTTAACTATTGCAAAATTGTCTTAACCTTATTGAAATTTATTACTTATTTAAATAAGTTTAATAATAATTTTATAATCGTAGACAATATTTATATTATTCACCCTTAAATTATTCAAATTTTGGTTAAAGTAGGGATACTAATATAAATTGGTGTGAAAATATTTGAGTTAATTAATTGAATTTTAGTTTTTTTTTTCATTTTCTTTTATTCAATATTTTAGAAGCTTAAATAGAACAAATCTAGATAGATTTTTAATAGTTATTTTAAAGGGAAAAAAAGATTATTAATGGCTAAACATACTAAATTTAACAGCATCAATAAAAGTACCAAAATAAACCACAAGGCAAAAGCTCTGTTGTGCCAACAGTGCTACATTCATACATAGTTAACACTTAAAATTTCTATTCCGACCAGCCAACCACCTAGTTAACCACCGTGCGGCCGCCACCACCGAGCTGGTTACCCTTCAACGGCGGCTGCAACTCCAAGTCATTGTCTGTGTCACCATCTTTAGTGACTTCAAGTATCTCTTCCCCTCCCTTTTCATTTCCTTTCATCTCTTTCTCCTCTTTATCTTTTCCCCACAGGACAGCATACAGCCCACCAACAATCAAAAGTGACCCCACGACACTGTTTCATCATTACAGATTAATCAAACATGACTAAGACAACAAAACAGCTGATTAATGAATGTTTAACGAGTGTGTACGAATACGTACGTTCCGACGTATAATTTCTCTCGAAGAAGGGCCCAGCTTACAATAGCTACGATGACAAGCAATAAAGGGCTGAACACTGATACATAGAGAGGACCCCTTTTCTGTATGCTCCATGACATAACGCAGAACGCTGCTGCATTGCATATAATTCCCTGGAAAGATAAATCAATAGGAAACATTATGATTTGTTCCTTCTCAATCAGAGTGTGACGCGAGTGTGTTCGAATGTTTACCGCGTAAAGAGCTGCAATAAGCCTCATGGGGGAGCTCAATGACCAAGCCGATGGTTTGTGATCCGAAAATATGCCGATTATTGTACACTCGATGCTGGCCATGAAGCACATTATAGTGGTGCATGTGTAGGGAGCTGGGAAGTTCTTGCTTGTTTGTCCCTTGAAAATTGTTAAATGTTAGCCTATTGTTTATTCTGTTGAAGTTGACAGATGAGTTTTTGATGAACCATTACCTGGATTATAAACCATATGGCCCAAGCCATAGCACTGGCCATGACGAGGAACGGACCAAGGAAGAAGTTCGATCCCTTAGCTCCAGAACTGTCGTTAGCCGACATTCTCTCAGCATAGTGCCAATGAATTTTCGATTCTCCAATGCCGATGATATGTCCGTGGTAAAACGACAGCAACATGGCTCCACCAACACATATGATAGTACCTGATACCTTGGCCAGCCCTGATGCTTTCTTTATTCCCACAGCTTCTTGCCTAGTGAACATCAAATTCAACAATTTAGCATAGGAAAAGGAAAAAGTGAAAAGTAAATCAATGTCTGCTGTGTGAAAAAGAATGTTTTTTGAAAAGCAGAAGCTTATTCTTGGTTTGGATCCTAAAGGACTTTCGCAAAAGGTAAATTGATGACCCAAAGCCCTCTGTTTTACTATTACTTTTGCTGTCAAAAACGGTGATTTTTTACATCCAAAAGCAATTGCTAAAACGCACCCTTATGGCCTTATCATGCGTAACTTGCAGAAACCAGAAATAACATTGGAACTGACCTGCAAAGAGCAGCGAGGACAAACGTGGCTGCCGGGAGTACATTGTTCAACGCACATGCAACCGTGGCCGTTGTATTTTCTAGCCCGACAAAATAAAAAACCTGGTTCGCCGTCGCCCTACATCGATCGAATTTACTTTGAAGTTAGCCATATGAAAGGATAAATGTGCCTAATGACATGCAAAAGAGAACACCAACAACAGTAGAGACTTACCCTGTCACTGAACATAGGAAAATCTGGAAAAGAATAGGCAAAGTGATCTTGGGTCTAGTTTTGCTGCATAAAAAATAATGGGAAAAAAACAAGGCTAAATCCCCACAGAAAACACAAACACAAAAAAAATGGAAATTATCGATATGCCGACATGCATGCAGTGGCGGAAGTTATGTAGGAGAAAATTTTCAAACATTTATATTTGCCAATATAGTTCCGTCCTTGCCAATATGCACATGTGAATACATTGCCGTCATGCATAGCTGCTGCTGCCTGTACGTTACAGATATAAGAGAAAAAAAGCCAACCAGACGAAATGACATGGCAGCCATGCATGGAGTTAAAATCTACTCTCTTTTTCTTTCAAAGAATATCCTTTCAGAAACCGATTAAACAGAGCTCTCTGTGTTACTTAGACCATACGGGTTCATATATTAGAGCCTCTTTTCCCACAGTTTCTCAGAAACCAAACATACAAACAATACCACTGCATGCCGGTATACCAGTGTCTCCGGGAAGAAACTTCAAGAAAGCTTACTCTAATTAACAAACACCGATTATAAACAGATTAAAAACATCATTTCTTCAAGAAAGTCGTAGCGTGCTACAGCCTACATGCAATGCGCAGGAAAGAAAGGACAGATAAAAGGGTTTCTTGATGAACAAGGCAAAAACGATTTACCGCTCTAAGAAGAAGGCAAAAGGAGCAATGGCGAGAGTGGCAAAGATTTGCCGGTAAGCCACAAGAACAAGGGGTTTCATTCCAGCTTCCAGGGCCAGCTTTGATGTGATGTTCATCCCGGCATACCCTACTTGCAGTAGGACATTGGCCAAGAACGGCAAGAAATCGGCCAACATTGTTTCTTTAATTCTCTTTAAAACAACCCCTCGGAAGAGTTGAAGGAAGCAAAGCTAGCCTCGGCAAGAAAAAGAACCAAAAACACTTATAATGTGAAGTGAAAGAAACGGAAACCACATCCCCCATATATATATATAAAGAGGTTTTGAAGTCCTCCTGCATGAAAGAAGGTGAAAATCGTTGAGGGATTTCTTGTAACACCTGGGCACTTGCATGGGACAAATGCTTGTCAGTGACATCACTCCAGGGATATTAAAGCAGCTTTAAGTTGCCAACAATCGGTTAATCTAACGGGATCAGACCTTAAGTTTTTTAAACAAGTTAAAAGGTTCGAATTTACACATTATTGATGAAAAAATAAATTAAAAATATCGTTTCATATTAAAAATTTTATAAAATTTGATTTGAATTAACTGATTAATAAATAAATATCGATAATAAAGTAGCTTTCAGTTTCTTTTTGGTTTTCGTGTCTTGTGCTAGGCATTATACGTTTGAAACAAAACTTGAAGCAAGCAAACTTTGCTCAAATGCCCCGTCAGCAACAACTCCAGGTGGGTTCCAACCATCCCTTTAGTGGGGTCCCTTACACTAAACACATCGATCTGCAATCTGCAATCTGCAATCTGCATGGTTTCCATCCAAGCATCTCCCCAAAGTCAAAACCTTGAACAATGCCCTTCTGCCGCTGTCCCCATTCAATTCTCCAACAGGTTAAAGTAGGTAAACCAGTGGCCATTAATTGAAAATCTATAATATAATACCAACAGAAAAATATAGTAAATTTTCGAGTGGGGGATATCCATTAAATGCAGTAATCTCCCATAATTTAATGTCATCAGATCTTTAGCTCAAACTCCAGACTCCTTCCCCAATGTACAAAGCCTTTGGATTCCCTCAACTTTTTCCATGCTTGATATAAAGTAAACGGAAAGCTATATTAAAAGGGGGGGGGGGGGGGGACTGGGAAGGGTGATAAATCATGCTTGTCTTTCATTATTTTATTTTATTTTATTGGCAAATTGTGATGATATTAAGGAAATTTACATCAGCATATATATATATATATACATCACTATATGATTATACATATAGGAATGGAAAAAGGGTGGATTATGGGATCCATGTCAGAAGGCACTATAATCTATCTGTCGACTGTCGTTGCCTTTTTCTTCCATGTTTTCTCGGCTTGATTTTCTGCTACGTTTGTGACTTTACGTATAGACGTGTGTAACATTTCTCAGGCAAGGCATTGGGGGTGTTATCCTTGTTTATTCAAGTGGATTAACCTGATAGTTTGTAAAAGGAAAACGTGATCCAACACTGCATTCTATAGAAATATCAAATAGTATCTTTGTTAACATAATTGAAAAAAAAGAGAAAATTAACTAAAAAAATTTACAAATACGTATACTGACAAAATATCTGTCCCTAAAGCTATTCTATAGCGACGGATGTAAGTTTCATTGGTATTGGTAGTAGTTTTTTATCAACATATTGTAGTAGTTTATATTGTTAACGTAGATCCATTAATTAGTCGAATGGCTAAGAATATTCATATTATATTATTTTATATGATTTTAAATTTAGATACTTTATTTTAGAATATAAATATCTATCTACTTAATCTAAAAATATATTAATCACATGTTTTGAACATTTTTACATAAGCCCCTCAATTTAATTTATATGCATGTTGTTTTTAGTCTACCATTTTTTTCCTCATCATAGACAATTGACCACCCCCATGGCCCCATCAAAACTAGAAACAATGAGCAACAAAACCCAAAAGCAGATTCAAGAACAGGTTATGTCATTGCCATTGCCATCATCTTTTGAGATCATTTCAATGGAATTGAAATTGCATTAAAAACTTGTTTGGTTTTGAATTTGTTTGAACTAAAACTACACTAATCCCTTAGCATGTGCAATGGGCAAAGAAAAGCTATGGTATTGTTAATATACAGTGTGAGGGTGATTTATTATGTTAACTTGAGAATAGAAATTTTCTGTCTTTTTTCAATGTTCATGCCTCACATTAAATTAAAAATTAGGGTTTGACTTAAAATTTAATTTTTTAGTATTGTAACATGGAAAATGTACCATTTTTGTTTGTAACTTGATTATGAATGAATATTATTGCTAGGAAAAAACATATGAAAAAAATGCAAATAAAAGTTGTAGAAAAATATTTTCTACTTATGCTCACGATGAGATCGTCATGATTTTTAAAGTAGCCGTCACTATATACGTAAAACCCATAGGCTATAGCGGCAAGTCTATAGCGACATTTTATCATATAGCAGTTTTTTCGTCGGTATAGGACCTAAATTGCCGTACCAACAAGTTTTGGGTATTATAGTGATGGATTTTGATTGTCACTATATGTATATGATTTTAGTGTTAATAACACAGATTTTTTAATTTATTAAGTTAATGTATTTAAATAATTATTACTCAATGTTTTTATAAAATTATATATGAATCATATTTATTACGTTATTCGTAATCTAAATAATTATGTCCGATTTAATAATTATTCACTCATTAATAAACCTTTTTAATTTTAGGATTATAAATTATTTATTACAACCTATTTATACCATTACGATAATTGAAAAAATAATCAAATGACGGGAATTAAATTGAGATATAAACATGGACCTACAACCAAAATTAAATTTAAATTTATTACATAGATAAAACAGCATATAATTCACACGTGGCAGTAGGAAGATTTGCCACTTCAATTTTCACAATGTTTTCTGTCGTCGTCGAATTACTACAAAGACAACGAAAGGTTAAGGTCTAAAACGACGCCGCTGCTGCCACCACCTTCTCCGCCGCCGTTTTTCCTTTCTTTTTCTGGTTCATGTTTTGTTTCCGAGGAAGGGCCTGCGTCATTCGACACCAAAGGATTCCTAGACACGGAAACGGAATCCTCCATGAAATCCTCCGGTCGGAACGTGGGATTCCACTGACCGCCGCCCGCACCAGCAGGAGACACCTTCTCTTCCTCTTTTGATCCATTTGGCAGTACCACCACATTCCTTAGACGATCACGCACCTCCCTTGTGCTTCTTATCAAAGCAAAGAACTTCTCCACTTTCTCTTCTTCTTCATCATCTTCTTCGTTCCCCATTTTTCTCTTCCTTCCTCCACTCTCCTCCATTAGCAAGCTGCAAGCTTGACTTCACCTACTATAAATGGCTTAGAGCATGCAGAAGTATATGTTCAATTAAAGTATAATAAATCCCCCTTATGTTGATCAAAATATATATTAAAAATCATGTATTAAAACTATTATCCTCCCTGGCCTTATTTACCACATCTTGTTCTGTAGTGGATTTATCCTACTCATCCACATGCCTCTGCCCCCACTTCCTTGACAGAATTGATGAATTATGAGGAACTGGGACAGCACACGACACGAAAGGATTCCAGGTTTGAGCACACAAATAGTAGTATGCTCCCAATGGCCATCCATCACTCTTTGTAGGGTGGGTAGGACGTCATAGAGTTGGATCTACGAATAAAATTTTTTAAAAAAATACTTTTGATAAATAAATTTATATAAATTTTAGGATCTAAAGTTTAAAGATTTATTGAGTATGAGATAAAATTTAAGGTTTAAAATTTATGGAGGGTTTGTATAATTTTTTTATATTGTTTGTGTATCAAAATATAACCCTAAAATTAAATGACAATATATTATGAGTAATTATTTTGTATATTGACGATGAAAAAAATCATAAACGGATTAATTTTAATGTTTAATGTTTAAAATTTAAAGGTTTGTAATTTTAGATATATTATTATAGTTTAGGGTTTAGTATTAAATTTCAAAATTTAACGTTAAAATCTAAATATCAAACATCATTATTTTAAACCATAAATAATAAATGCAAAATCATTAAACTGTAACTCGAAACTAAAGTTAAAACACAAAACCTTAAAATCAATCTGATTATGATTTTTTTTTTACAGTTAATGTATCAAATAATTTTTTATATTATTACTTTATAATAAAAATGTAAATCAAGTGGGAATCTCTAACATCATCAGCTTAACCTTTATATTAAAATCAACTCTATATTAGATAAGGCCGGTGGTTGAGTCATTTCAATTTTGTTCTCTTGCCTTTTCGTCAACATTACCGCCACCAGCTTGCAATTTGCAAATACTTCGTTAGTCTTTTTTCGCCAGTTATTTATTTTTCATCTCACATGTGACATGTTGTAATCTCTGGCCTTTGCTTTCCAGGTAGAATTCTGGGTTCTCTTTCTTTTTCCATTCCATGTCTTTGCCTATCTGGGTATTTGTATTTCATCAATTTTCTATCTTGGCTGGGGTTTTAAGCACCGTTTGGTCTTATATTGGATTACTAATTATATAATTTCATATTGAATTTATTGGTCTTAGATTGAATCATCTGACTTTTCAGAGTGTTAATCGATGGTTTTTGGAGCAGGTTATGATCTTTTGCTCACCCGGTTTTAGTTTTTAACTTTTTGTTTTCCCTCAGCTGGTTCCTTTATGCAGATTCATGAATTTTGGGTTTAAAATTCTCTTCTCTTGTATCTATATGCATTATAGGCTTTAAAAATCATGGGGTTTTAAAGCTTTTATTGATTTATACATAATTATCATTTGAGACATAATAAAAGATGATTTTTTTTCATCAGAATTTAGAACATACAATGTCAGGGGTAGTGAGATATAAATTTGTTAACCATGAAACTTCTCAAATTTGAAACAGGGAAGTGGTCCAAGTTTCCTGTTTTATCAAGCTAATTTGTACCTGGTTGTGTAACATATGATCTGCTGCTTAATGCAGGTATTTGATAACTAAATATCAAAATTTCATGCGATAGTAAATTGTCATTATCATCCAGAAAAAAAAAAAGTCGTTTGATGGGGTCCGAAGGGCTGGCAGCAGTAACAATCCATGTGACTGGTTTTAAGAAATTTCATGGAGTTTCAGAGAATCCAACTGAAACAATTGTTAGTAATTTAAAGGAGTATACAGAAAAGAAAGGTTTGCCAAAAGGTGTAATTCTCGGTAGCTGTAGTGTTCTTGAGACTGCTGGACAGGGGGCACTCACTCAACTATACCAGACATTGCAATCTGCCGTAACCGGGAAGGATTCTGAATCCTCTTGTTTTGGGAGAATTATTTGGGTTAGTTACTCACTTTCAAGTGTCTAGTAATTGCTTACTTTCATATCAATGGTGATTGCTGCAATGAATCTTCTACACGGAATGATTCATTTTAGCTTTGCAGAAAGTAGGCTGAACTACTGAAGCCTTTTTCGGTACCTGCTTAATGCATTTTTTATTTTGATTATAACTCTTGCATAGTAACCTTCCATTCATCTATTCTCAAAAACTGCCAAAAGTGAAAAGGGTACAATATCTGTAATGTGATGTGGATAATGTACTAGATCCATAGTAAAAATGCATGTTATGGCCTATGGATTGAAATCTATGATTAACCAATAAGGTAAAACCAAGGTTTGTCCATTTCTTTCCAGGTAAATTCTTTGTGCTTTCTTTGCTAACTCAAGTACATGAACAAAGCACTCTTGCAATAAGTAAGGTCAATTTTTATGGATTGTTTATTGGGGATTTCAACAGATGTTATCTTATTACTTGTCTTTGGTAAAATCAAACTCTTTGCGTGACAATTCAAGCTTCACGTATCTTAGTTACTGTTACAATCTTCTTCAGATACATTTTGGAGTCAATAGTGGTGCAAGTAGATTTGCTATTGAGCGTCAAGCTGCAAATGAAGCTACTTTCCGTTGCCCTGATGAGATGGGATGGAAACCTCAGGTTAGATGTATCCCTTTTCCGCTTTTATGGTGCATGTGCAATTTGTCATCCCTCTTTCTTCTCAAACTTCCTTTTCTTAACACTTGTTTTGATTGCAGAAAGTACCCATAGTTCCTGCAGATGGTGGAATTTCACGTGTACGAGAGGTGGTATCGTTATGGTTAAAGTATCTTTTGTTACTTAGCATGGTTAAAATTACACCCGATGATAATATTCCTCTCTTATCTCCATCCTTAACATTTTCCTTTGTTACCTCTGTGCAGACTTCTTTTCCTGCTGAAGAGATTACAGAGGCATTAGCAAAGAAGGGATTCGAGGTGATGACCTCTGAAGATGCAGGACGGTTTGTGTGCAATTATGTTTACTATCACTCCCTTCGGTTCGCTGAGCAGAGTGGGGTCAAATCTCTCTTTGTTCACGTCCCTCTCTTCTTCACCATAGACGAGGAGACCCAAATGAAATTTGCTGCTTCCTTGTTGGAGGTACTTGCTTCTCTCTGTCAGTAGCATCCTGCATCCACTTGTTTATATCCAGGAATTGATACAGTTGTATGGTTGTATGTGAGGGTGGATAGAAGGATGCATGTTTATTGAAAGGCTTTTAATGTAAGGATAAGTGTATGTGAATGAATAAGAAATGTATTTCTGCACATACACAACACCATATGTATTTCTTTCGTTTCTCTAAATATTTCCTTGGGTGCTTGATTTCTTGGTGGTTTCTCTGAATCCTTATGTTAATATGTCAATAAATTCCTGTTTGCTTATTCTACTCACTTCCCAGTATATCTTCTTGCACTATTTCTTAGCCCTGATTGTGGATGCAGTGCAGAAACTAAAATGAATTAGGATTGAGCTATAATGTTCAGGGAGGTTTTGCATTACTTTCGCTAACTTCAGTGAGTTTCGTGTTAGACAATTATCTTTTTGTTCATTATGAAGTTGCATGCTGGCTTAGTTTAATGTCTTTTCATGCTGTGTTCTGCTGGAGGGATTATCATCTTGTATACTGGTGGGGTTATTTTGTGTTTTCAAAGTAATGTTATTACCTCTTTCAGAGAATTGAATCAAGGGATGGGTTATGGGATACCTTCAGTTCCATATTTGGTGTGATTTGGTATGGGTTAATCATTATTTATGAAGCATAGTTTGAAATCCCATTACAAGATGAAACTTTTTAGCTAGAAGTGGATTGAATTCCATACAAATTAAGAATCCGTCATTCATTTTCCTTTGATCTATTCCTTGAGTACTTGATACAATTGATTTACATAATTTGATTCAACTTTCCTGACTAAAAGCTCAAGACAAAGGAAAAGAATCCATAAGTTGACAATTCAGAATCAGATCTATGTTAAAAAACAACATTCTTCTAAAGCACTAGCTGCTACTAAAATCAAGTCTAAACATTTAAAAAAAAAAAAAACTGGCACTGTAATTAAAAGGAATATCATCACATCTATCCTAGCTTGGAACGTTTGGGAATAGCACTACTAGGAGGAGCTCGAGATTTCCCAAAGGCCTTCATTGTCCTTCTCCTCCTATCCTCCTCACTATCTGATTCATTCCCTTTCTCCCTGTCTTCATCGCTTGCTTCCCTCTCCAACTCCTCCCATGTTTTTCCCTTATCTTCTTCTTCCTCAGATTTGACTAGTGATGCACTATCAGAGTCATCGTCCTCTGATTCGGATTCGGGCTCTCCATATCAGACGGATCATAACCTAATCCTACTCCTCTTCATCCTCAGAATCTGAATCACTTGCCTCCAAGTTCCAAAATTCCCAAACCCCATCTTGAATGAAGCTCTGGGGATCATCAGTAACTGTCTTAAGAATCTGCCGCCAGTGATTCAGCCTGCTCTCATAATACTTGAGGTCTGTTGTATCAGGCCATTCCTTGATGCCATTGAGAGAGGTTGAACGGATGGAATCAATACCTCAACACATCTCTCTTGAATTCCTTGAACACAAGGTCATATCAAAATTCTTTTACCCAAGACATACTCTCTCCAAGTTCAAAATCTCAATCTCACTTAAGGTTGCCACAAGGGAAGGATTCTCTATCAGCTCAACAAGACGGCTAGAAGTCGGCACAATAAAAGCCGAGGCTTTGTAAGGGACCCCATGGAAGCCAAGTTCTCTAAGAGGCTGATCAAACTCAAGATCAAGACCATTAAACTGAGGCTGCCCCCAGAGATCATTCACCCGATTCACAAAATTCTGAAAACCCATGTTTATCTTATTCTTCCTGTCTCTCTCCCTTTGCTCCTCTTCAATCTCATCTGGATCATAAGCAGACCTCTTTGCCCCTCCCAATGTCTGCACTACATCCATAACTTCAATCCAGTGTGTGATTCAGTGATTGTGCTGATTAAAGTGAGGGAGAGTGATCATTTCTTTCTCTGCAGGCTGGAAGAAGGCATGCTTTATGTTCCCATACATAACATCAACATGCTCATCAGCTCTAGTAGTAGAATACCAAAAACCATTAACATGAGCTTCAATTGTTCCTGGTATCTTTCTCCCTCGACCACCAAAAACAGGGTGAATCCAATGGCGGGTAGCCTTATAGGCTTTAACCTGTTACCTGCAAGATGGAGTTTCTCCTGAGTAACCAAGGTTGCTCTCTCAGCTTTCTCAGACTCCCTGACAACAACATGCCGGCAAAGTGTTTTAATCTGCTGTACCACTTCACTTGTGTGTCTTGAATCCTTGGAACGAAACAAGACTTCTTTTAAATATATTGCTGCTTGATTCTTTAAAGAGTTTGAATCCCGGGTCGGAAACATTAAATATAATCCGGATAAAGCAATTTTGATTTGTATCCTGCAGGCTTGAAACTGTCCTCAAGTAGCCACACGGAAAGGAACCATGGTATCATATATTGGCAAGAGCACAGCCTCATTCTTTTGATCAATTTGAATCATAAAATCTCTTGGAGGGGGCAGGACATTCTTATAGGCAATCAAATCAGCTGAAGTCTTCGCAACTGCTCTATTGTCTCCAGTCCCAGGTCCACCTGCAAGCCGTCTAGCTGTTTCTTCATTCTTCTGACGAGCAAGTTCAGCGTGGTGCTGCCTCCTCAATTCCTTCGAGATCTCATGACTATCTAACCTGAGTACTGCCTTAGAAATGAAGGGGTCAGAACCATTAGTTTCAGGCTCAGCCTTCACATACTTGTCTTCCTCTTCATCATCCTCATTGAATGAGTAAGCTACGTCCTTAACAGCCTTGGAACTTTTCCAGTGACAACTTCTGTATGTTGCTCACCAACAATAACCGTATCAGCAAGTAACAGAGAAAATTTTATGTTCTTTGGATTTTTATTATCACAATGCCAGTTCTGAAAACCATCCCAGATTTCACCACGCACTCATTATTCACATTGAGATTAAGCCAGACTCGCGAAACTCGAGACCAATTCCAGCCCCAGCAGATTTTGTTAGATTTGGAACCAAATCAGGAGCTTTCTTCTCAACAAGTGAAACCGCCGCTTGATATGCAACACTGATTCTGTTCCCAGGTTTCAACATACTGATTGCAGCTTCTTGGACTTTAAGAAGAACCTCATATGCTTTGCTCTGAAGTGGCATCAATCAAAAAAGTCATGGCAATATTTGAGCAATAACTGTTATAGGGAGCTCCAACTGCACACAAGATAACACTAACAGAATCATAGTACAGATACGGCCCAAAAAAGCAGAGCAATGTACTATACACTCAAGCATGAATGAAGATAAGGCTTACACCACAGGCTGCAGCTGTAAATTCCATCAAAATTGGTCCCGGCGGGGCTCGAACCCGCGACCTTCGGCTCATAAGACCAACGCTCTAACCAACTGAGCTAGGGAACCAACACGTTGTTAATCTTATTTTACAAACCTAAAACGACAAATTAATCATGTGTGTTTGTACAACAGTATCTGGTTTACGCTGCACTGATTAATCATAATTTTCAACATTGTGTGTTTCAGGGTGGTAAAATGAAACTCACCAACACTGGATTCTGAATTTGCTAGGCAAATGGGGAAAAGGTTTCCCCCCGTTTCCAGCGGTGACCCTATAGGGTCACTTCATGTTTTTGTACCACACAGGTTAGCTGGTAAGTCCTAGGGTGTAGATGAGTCAAGTGGAGTTTAAGTAGTGTTGAATTCGATTCGACTTGAATTCTTAAGAGTTGTGTTGAGCTCGACTCGTTAAGAATTCAACTCAAGTTGAGTGTTGATCGAGCTTTGACCTCGGACTTAAATAACATTGATATGTCTTGTCTCATTTACGGTATTAATAAGTAAGTTGTATAAAGATTTGAAGAACCCACCATGGTTTGTTAACATGTGATCAAACTCTTCTAATCCCTTTGTGCTAGACGTGGACCTAAAACTCTGCTACATCAATGATTAAGGTGGGTCACATCAAGTCTTCAATAGGCATACAAAAGCTTGGACAACTAGATTTTGAACATTAGAGTAATAATGTTCGTTGAATAGGACAGCCGGATGGCCATTAGCGTGTAGAAAAAGGAGATATAGTCAATCAGTTCTGATTGCAACTTCCCAGTAAGATCGCTTCTCGAATGTGCCAATGGTAACCTATAAAATTAGCAGATCATGGTTCTTCTGCGGAGACCAGCACCCGATTATGAGCATGTTGTTCATTTTAATCCAAACCCCATTGTTTTGTTTCACAAAAAGATTTCAAGAGGAGGGAGTTTCTCAAGTTAGTGCAGGTTACAAACTCCCTCAAGCTCTACACAGAAGTCGTGTACAGAGACTTACACCAACCTTCAAGGTGCAAATTTGTTCTTAACTCATGTTTATTCTTTCATAGAGTAGACTTGTAAGTCTTTGATCAGAATGTTCATGGTGTTTTCCATCTTGAGGTTCAACTTCAACATTTTGATCAATATCTCGTTTGCTTATGATTATTCATGTATTTTACCAAATATTTGTTCATATTAAGTAGGATTGGGGTTTAGAGATTAATCATGAGATCATAAATATATATAGTGCAACTGCCATCAACCACCATATCGACGAACTACATCACCCTTCTTTTTTGAAAAATGAATTTAGAACTTCTGACAAACCAGCTAATGGTCATATTTTTTTGTGATAGAGAAGATCCATCAGAAGTTATACTTAAAAGGAACACATATACAGGGTGGCAGCCCAAGATTTTAATGCTAAGCAGACCTATTTATGTCTTGTTAGGTAAGGACATCATAAATACAACAGCAACACCATAAAATCTACCTCAAATGATCCAATGATCTATGGTTAATACTGTTGATCGGTAGAACAACAGGACTCTGGTTAAAAATACAGTTATTCCCAAGAACTATCATCCTCCAGTATTGTATCAAATGATAGGCAGATATATGTGTACCACTTGAACCTTCTCTTCAACCCCTCATCAGCAGCAGCATGCACCTTCGATTCGCATCAGATATAAGCTACCTAACAATTCTCTGCTAGAAGAAAACATGCGAGCTCGGTTGTATTTACTGTTGTTTCATGTGAGCTTATTGAAGTTCCAATTGAATTGAATGACAGTGTTAGATTTGATGTCTTAGCTGTATCCTTTAGTGACCACAACATAATTTCCATTTGAATACATCCTTTTTTATCTTCTGCTGAGCAAGAAATTAGGCATACATTAATAGAAGTGAAACTTATGGTTCTATAAAGATGGGAGCAGAGTTGGCTACTAGTCTCACATGCTAACCAATTACAAAGTACAAACTGTGAGTGAGAGGTTTTCAAAATGGCAAGAGTTGCAAGGATGCTGTTGATCTCAGTCATTGTCCTGGTGGCCCTTGCTTCAAATTCTGAAGGGAGAGGACTCAAAGAGGAAGCTTACCACCCTCAGAACTTCCTCGGAGGATTCGGTACAACCGGAGGGCTAGTTCCAACCCCTGGTGGAGGTGTTGCCCTTGGTTTCGGACCAACAGTCGTTTGTTCTTTCCCTGGGACCGGATGTGTTAATGTCCAGCCTACTATCCCCGGTGGTACTGGTACCATTGGCGCTGGCACACCACCATGATAGATGTCCTGATTCAGAGTTAAACGAGGGTCATGCAAGTTTCAGTTATGGAGGTCAAAGCTGTAGTCTCTTTGGTTTGGTGTTCTCTAGAGTTTTGTGGTTTAGTAGCACTGTAGTAGCACCTTCATGTTTTGTTAACGGCTAACCTCAAATGACTACTTTACAGTTAAACCATTTGCCAAATAAATCAAAACATGAAGGCTCTAGTAGTCTAGTTTCAGGTTTCATATCTATTATTACCATGTAATATTAGTCCATCTGCAGCATGATCCATGTCTCAGTTTAGTTGCTTGTTTTCGACTTTCCTCATTATATATAATGTCTGATGGTTTGTTCAAACTTTCATCACAGCAATGGTGTCAGTTTAATCATCTCTTCATCTCTAAAATAAGAACATGAAAAAAATGTCCTAAAACAAGCTTTATTCTGAAACATAATCAATATATGCGAAATTCACCTTCTCTGCAAGAAAAACTTCGAAAGTTGCTCTTATATCTCAAATTTCAGAACTTCCAAAAGTAAACCAAGAAAAAAAGTAACAGACAACACATGAAAAACTTCTGGTTAAGGAAACTCAATACCCTTATTATATCTCAAATCAAAGTATGCTCTGTTTGCTTCAGGTTCTCATTTCTCTATAAACAAAACTTTGGAGTACATTAAAGGGGAAAAAACAATGATTCTAAGAATTATTATCCTCAAACCACCGAATCGTGGCTTCAACAAGGCTAGAAAAACCAATTCTCTGGTACAATCATGGAATGCAAGCAAAGAAGATGAAGAAGAAGAAGAAGAAGAAATGAATGTAAATGTACAACCTTTTTGTTTCAAGCTTTTGAATTTGACACCTCTAAGAGAAACAAAATCGAAAAGGAAAAGGAAACACGGTTGAGTTTTAGCATCACTCGTCGACTTTAACAAGGGTATCTTCTATTTGGCGCACTAGATCAATATCAATGTCCACGTCTCCATCACCATCGCCATCTTCATCGCCATTGTCAAAGTCCGGGTCTTCAACCTTGGCGGGACCAAGGTTCTCATTCTCCTTTCTGGCCTTTTCCTTGCGAGTAATGAGTAGATGTTCGAGGGCCTCCCTTGCCCGCTTTCTTGCAAGCGCGGCTTCCCTTACTTTCCGATCAGCCTCCGCCCATGCTACGGTGACGGCTTTTCCCATGGAGGAGGAGGAAATCTTGGCAGCACAGAGCAAAGCGAGGGAAAGCTTCTTGTCAATTTTGCCATTCTTGAGAGGGAAGAAAGAGAATGCGGAGTTCTTACAGGGCGGGCATAGGAAAGAGGTGAACAAGGTGTTTCCGGCGCAGTGAGAGTGGGTGATGGAGCAGCAGTTGGAACATGCGACGCGTTTGGTAGGTTGAGGAGGAGAACCGGCGTAGAACACGAAGCAGACGGGGCAGAAGGAGGAAGGGTGGAGACGGAGTACGCAGGCAGTGCAAAGGCGGCGGAGAATGCCTAAATGGCGAACTTGGTGGATAAAGAAGGGAACGTTGCCACTACAGTTGCTGCATTCTTTGGATGTTAATGGAATATTGAATTTGGTGGCGGCTGAGTCGGAGGAATAGGGGAGGCTCATCGCAATCTGACCATTCCTAGTAGTCAAACTCGTAGCCATGGTGACGGAAGATCGTCTTCTCTACCCTTCCCTCCGCCTCTGGGGTTTAAGCTTTTAAGTAGCGCGTTGCTTTGTTAATAAAAGTATATTAGGGTTTTATTATGTTTTAAGACTTATCAACCTATGCAGGCAGGCATTGACTAGGGTCAAGTATATTTTGGGTTGAGTTAAACTAGATTATTTAATTATTAATTTTATAATTAAATCAATCAATTTAATTAATATAAAGTTTGAATTGATTAATGCATTGATTTCAAACCTCGAAAGCACATTATTAGAAAATACAATCTCGATCTTTAAACTTAAATTAATATAAAAGATAAAAATAAATAAACCTGCCATTCCTAAATGAATAGCATTTCCCCTGCGTCCTGTCCAAACATTATCCATCTACTTAGGGACATAGCTACAATTTGAGATTAAGGAAGCAAAATATAAATGTTTAAAAGTGGAGGGACAAATTAATAAAAAACAATGTAAAAAAAATTAAATAGAGACAAAAGTAAAAAAAAAAATCTTCAAAAATGAAGACGATTACCCCTCCCCACCCCCACTTATTTTCGTCCCTGCATCTACCATAGTTTCTTCATCTTACCATTTCCATAATTCAAAACATCAATCTCTTCCTCATCAACACACATTAAAGAAGGGAATCAATCGATACAAATAGGTTCTGGTACATGGAAATCCTACAAAAACTTGTAGGTTCTGGTATAGGACAGATATAAACATGCATTATGCAAAAACCGGGCACTCTTCTCAAAACCTTGTGTAAAAATGCACATAAAATGCTAAATACAGAAGATGGCTATTAAGAATAGGCTCTCTCAATGAACCAGTATTTGGAAAACTGGGTGGTGTCAAATCAATGTCTGCATCAATATGGTTGGTGTCATCAACAATTTCAGACAAGGGCTCGAGAGGAAAACTGGGTTGAGTGGTATCATCCACAACTTCCGGAGGTTGATCAAACAGAGGCACTTCTTCAGACAATGTTTGTTAGATCATCAATGTCTATTGCACGAGCATCCCATTCCCCACCTCTATATGACAACGAGCCATCCTTTTCGATCACAATTCAGCACCAGATTGACAAAGGGTTATTAGCTTTTTCGTATCCATGACCTACCAATCATTTGAAGAATTCTAAAAATGCTCATAACAGTCCATGAAACCGATCAAGAACAGCAAAACAAAAGGTTTTAACGAAAAACAGAGCGTGAAGTATGGACAACCCATATTAGGCCTAAATGATTTTTAAACATCTAGAAATTCAAACTTTGAAATATTTTTGACCTAAATGATTTATTCGGAAATATATTATTCGTAATAGACTTTGACCCATAGTTTTATTCGGTTTAATTACATAATTCCCTGTAGTTTCGAACTTAACGAAATTAAGTCTTTAATCTCTCAGTTCTTGTTTAATTTTACTTTATGAGATCTTATCTACTTAAAATTAGGCAAATTTAGGCTTATACTTTTAACTTGTTCAAGGGTTAGACAAACCATATGAAACGTGGAAAGGTTTAGATAAAATATTAGACCTAAAAATGAGTTTGGAAAAAAGTGTAGGCATGCTTAAGATGTGTTGGATTTAAGTTTTAACATTAAGACTCGAATTAAGTCGCACGTGTTTTATAATAAACATAAATTTTGTTTACTTTATACAAAAATCCGATCCGATCCACTGTACCAATTGAACTTGATGAATCCTAATTCATTAAACTTGAGACTAATCCTACCAATCTGAACCAACCAAAAAGTTGAGAAGATGCTTATAGTTTGCCAAGTATTATTATAATAGTCACCCACAACCAAACAAAACCAATGGATTAGAGGGTAAGCTAAGGTGAATATTTCTACAACTACAAGCTACAGGTATAGTTACACAGTATGCCAAGTTGCCAATCATTTTAATTCTCAGCAGTCCAAAATGGCATGGAATGGAACAAATACAGGCAAAGACCCAAGAAATGGGGTACTTCTCTCCTAACCATTGCTTTTTACAGTCAAATAAAGCAAGCAACGGACCACAACACATGGCTTGGATTTTCAAAGTTCAACAACATTACATCCTACCCTACACGTGTCCTAATCTTACCCCTCCATTCTCTTTGCCAATACATGGTACCCTCTATAAAAGGACACACTCAAAACCAAACCAGACTGCACTGCAAAACTCGTCCCCTAAACTAGCTGTGTGATAGCTTGTTGTGGTTCAGACACAACAGCAACTCAAAAAAAGGCAGAGAGATACACAGATAGATATGGCTGGGAACAGGAACAAGAAGTCCTTCTCCTTCTTCAGTTTATTCAAAGCAAAGAAGGGTCGTAGAGAACAAGAGTATTATTCCGGTGGTGATGATGTTTGGGGAGGCAGAAAAGTGTATCCTAGCGATGAAGACAACACTCTCCGGGTGGTTGCAGAGCCTGGAATCGACAAGAAAGCGTCGGCTTTCATAGCTAATTTCCATGCAACGCGTGTTTCTGAGGCGATTCACCACCAACAAGCTGGCTGAAAAAAAACAAGGCCGCCATACCCCTCACTGACGCCGCTCATGTCCAACACCTTTTTCTCCTCTAGCTAGTTTCCTACCCAATCATCTTCTTTCTTTCTTTCTTTCTTTCTTTCTTTCTTTCTTTCTTTCTTTCTTTCTTTCTTTCTTTCTTTCTTTCTTTCTTTCTTTGTTGTCTGTGAGACAGCCGATTGTTCCTCAATTGTTATATCAGTTTGTTAATAGTTTGTGAATGGGAAATAAAACATTATGTGGATTCTTATAGCAGAAACAGCTCTTCTTCATATAGTTTCCATGAATGATTGTTTCCATCTTCGACACAAATGCTATAGGAACATGCCTGTGATAGTCTATCAAATATTCAATCCATTGGCTTCATTAGTGTCTCAGAGAAATATTTTTAAAGGTGAACAATGGGCACACAGAAGTAAATTCAGATTTCATAGTGCATACCATCAGTAAAATGAATAATTAACAGAAATTCGAAAATAATTTCATATTTCAGTATCCACCCTTCATTATACATGGATCCGACACCATATCAATATAATTAAATGACTGCTGGGAACTTCCCAATAGTGATGACTGATGAGTGTTGTCTGTTGAGTTCCTTAAACCTCGAAAGAAATGTCAATTTCTATCAGGACCACAAACTGTTATTCGTATCAATGTCATGGTTTGAAAAATCCAAGATATGTTTTCTTCTCGACAGGTTTTAATTGATTAAGCTTTGATCAGAGTAAAGCATGAGACATGAGCACCCTCCTCCTGCATGCATGTCGTGGAATCTGACAAATCTCCACGAATAGGGGTTGTGGCTTGCTCCTAACACTAATTATTGTACAAATAACATGATGTGTCTGTACATATATCAGTTATCATTTCACTTCTCGTCTGTCATGCTTTAATTGAAGATCGAATTCTAATTTTGGTCCTTTACAGTACCCAAATCTGAGATTAGTTTTTTTTTTTTTTTAACTTTAATTTGGTGTGAATTGATTCTTCTACTTTCAAGATTTCATTATTAATAATACGATTAACTATTCCAGTTATAATGTTGGTATGAATTTTTCTTAAAAATACCCCTTAAAATAGATAGATGAAATCTCAAATTTTAGCATAGTAGAGGGACCAGAAAAAAAAATTAATCTTAATTCAACTAAACATTTCAATTCAGGCATCACGAGTAACGTCCTTTTCTCTATTTTTTTTAAATATCCTTTTCTCTATTCTTTATTCCTTTTAGGTTTTAGATTCAAATCGTCTATCTTTTTCTCATGTCTCCATTCGTGTCTCTACTTTAAATTAGAGGTTTAAAGGTTTAGGGTTCAAGATTAAGGGTTTTGGTTAGGGTTTAGGGAATTAGGAGTAGAGCGTAAAGTTTAAGGTTTAGGATATAGAAAATAAGAGTTAGGGTTTAAAATTTAATTTATTTAGAAATTTTTAATAAGAGACATGATAAAAGGTAGAGGATTTCTACTCCTTTGTGTCGTACTACAAATATAATATTTTTATGGAAAAATACATATTCGATTCATTAATCTATTAATCCTAATCGAACCCTAATCTTTACCAAATAATTAACACGATTTGATCATGTATTTAGCCAACTAAACAGATCACAATTTGGAATCAAATCTATTAAGCTAAATAAAGCAAGAAATATAAGCAACCGTACAAAAAACAATTGTTGTAGTACTGTCAAGCACTCTGAAACCAACGGCGAGGGTTGGTCCTAAAACCACCTGAAAAACACGTCCCTAAAGAAATGTGCCTTGAGCCAATTCCTTGTAGCGAAATGCATGACTTTAGAATCGCTTCGGCCTTTTGCACTTAGCCAAAAGGGTTGATTGGACCCCATTTGTCTTCCAGAAAGGAATCTTGCCATTAATGAAAACACTGTGTTCAGTTCTTTACTAAAACCAATTACTACTATATTTTAAGTATCTGTTGGTTCTATACGTATAATCACGTGTTTACATAAGTACAGATATAACATTACTTAACTGCAAACTCATCTGATGTAGGGTTCCATATCTCTTCTGCTGGTTTAGTTTGCAATTGATGTTCATGCATAATGGTACATACATGATACATGTATGTATAGGGGAGGCAATGGGGCAGGGCAAGGCGGGGTCGATTTTACATTTTCCACTCTGTCCCCGATACTAACGGGTATGATTTTGAAAAATCTCTGTGGTTTTTCGGTTAATTCTTGTACAAAATATAAAACAAAACCTAATACATTAAAAAATATTCAACATTCTATCTCTAAAATTATAAATATAAATGATAAATTTAACTTTACCGACAACAAATAAACTTTCAAAACTATAAAACACAATTCAAATATTGACTATTGAAATATGATAGTCTACACTACCTTTAAAAGAAAACATGTTACTGATAAACTACAATTTTAAATCATGGTCGACTTGTTCTAAAAGAAACTAGATTTGGTAATATTTTCAATCATATAAATTACATCTTCTAATTTTACTACGACTTATTGCAAATTTTGAAGTCATTGTATTTGAAAATAATCTGCAATCTTTCCTAGTATGCTTATAGAAATATAGACTCACTTCCTGATTTATCTTGTAGAATTTTTGATAATTTCTCAAAGTTATTGCTAAAACCGTTTTCTAAGTAATCTGCAATCAAATTTTTATGAGCTTTAATGATAAAACTTTCTCGTCCTGTGATTATTGAAGATTTTGGTTATTCCCTAATCCTATGATTTTCAATTGAAGATTTTGGTTATTCCCTAATCCTATGATTTTCAATTATTTCTAATCCGATTACCACCCTATGCATGTATGCATGCATTAGTATACATACTTGTGCTTTTGTTTGCTTCTTGGTACAGCTGTATGCATGGACCGGTGACCATTAAAAGTAATGCAAGTGGAGGTGTGTGTGCTTTGCTTTCCATTCGGATCCCTTTAGGGAACCTTTTTAACATAATTGATGGCTCAGTTCTATGCTGTCTGCTTGGACAACTCGCAACACATCTACTTAAACCCTTCGATTCTCATTCAATTGTACCCCACACTAGACATTCTAGTACTGCACTCTACAATGGTTCTGGCCTCCTCCAGGTATCACTTTTCTCCTTTCTTTTGATATCTGCAATTATTTCATATAACCCTTTTTCATTAATTAATAATTAATCACTTCATTTTTATACATTAAACCAGCTGTACTGGGTTATTAAAATGGATAATAATCAGAACAAAATCTTAATTAAACCTGAGAAAGCTTTCTTCTGAAGCATATATCAGGTTTGGTTTTCTCTTTTGTGCTGCATTGTTTAGTCATATCAGATTCTCATATTTTGGCAGTATTTGGATGATATATCAGGCCATGAGCTAGCCTATGAGCCCCTCGTTTTTCTAATCTTGTTCTTATAGTGTTTTACATACATAGCTTACATGTCTGGGTGAATTTCGTACTGTAGTGTAAACAGTGCAGATTCTTTCATTTCAACTAAGACTAGACTGTGCTAATCCATCTATAGTGGAGAATTAAAATCTTGCTTGCCGGCCAACTAGATATCAATAAACCACGTTCATGTGATTTATCATACATATATTCATACAAGACGAAGGCAAGATTTAGGATTGGGACAAAGATATGTTCAACTTTTCAATACTAGGTTTTACAGTTTAGTTAATATGCTATGTAGGATAAAATCATAAAAAATCACACATGATATATTGATTACGAGAGAGAAAATGACATTACCAAGTGTGATTTTCTCTCTTATAGTAATCATGTCGTTAATTTTTTAACGATCAAGTATCAAAATAGAAACAAAACATAACTTTAAGTACCATTTTATAAAAAAGTAGGTGGGTTACTAAAACAAAAACACAGATAAAGGTGGTGTATGAATTGTATAATTTACCCTGTATATAATGAGAGTGTTTAGGTATTCATCTTTATATTTCTAATATCAAAGGGCCTTCAACCTTTGATTCTCATGTACGTAGTGTTCAGTCAATATCACCAGTCACCACTCTCCTCCATTCAGTCATTACCAAAACCTTGCATTATTTCACTGCTCAACTCAAAAGACAAGAATCATACACACTACAAACTAAAGAAATGTCCAAAGACAATTGATTCCCCTACTTTCGAACAATATATTTTATAGGTTTCGGCTTGTAAAAGCATATCTGTTAACAAAGGTGGATAACGTAGATAAAAGTTAGTATTTAAATAAAGGGTGGTTTAAGCAATGTGTTGTAGATTCAAAGACCAGAAAAAGCCAAGCATGCAATTGGAGACAAAGTGAAAAAACTTCCTTAAAATCTCAGGCAGCTTTCACTGCAGGTTCACAGTAAAAGGAAGAAGATTCATTCACATATATAGTTCAAAGGTCAAGCTCCCAGTCCCACTATGGTAGGTTTCCAATACTTTAGAATCAGAATCCAGTCAAGAGCTTAATCTCTGACCAGTCCTATATATATTATGTATATATAACTTGCTTTTCCATGCTTTTGAATTGGTATCTGCAGATTATTAATTATTAAGTTAGGCACCCGCGGTTTAGATTTTATAATGGCAGCTGCTTCTTTTTCACTCTAGTAATCCAGTCAGAAGAAGCAAAGCCTTTGCTTTTTCTTTTGTATATGTAGAGTATATTAGTTTATTATTCGTATACAGCTGTGTTTACTGAGACAAATGATTAATATAGGTAAGAAACAGACTAGGAATAGTGGGGAATTGCCTAACTATGAGAAATTAAAATCAATGTCTTGTGGAAATTTTAAGATTAATATTAATCATTTCATTACAGTCAGCTGTTCTAGAACGCCATGTTAAAATGGAGTAGGTTTGCTTAATAGTGACAGAAATGTATGAATCTGGGTCTGTTAGTCTATGGACTCATGGCTATAGAGTTGTATAACTTGGCAATTTAAGTCAATTCATCTGCAAGATATATAGGGATCAGATTCTTATTCTGTGTTAAATATATTAATGTGTATATTATCATTAATCCATATACATGGTCGGGTTCAGTGAATTGGCCATGAATTTCTTCGTGAGAAAGTAACCATAGTGGTCGGAGATAATAAAGAACTGGTCTGTGTTGAAAAAGGAAAGCAAAGCTGTTAAACACTGCACTTTCCCTAGAGATTTTCTTTCCATGAGAACCAGCCTGTTAAGTCTATAATTCCTTGTATACCTTGTGGAAGAAGTTACAGATAATGAAAAGATAAAAACTCAACATTTACCAACTCTCAGAATCAACATCAAGACTAGGAGCAATTAGCACATAATACAGTAGGAACCCCATTCTTTTGTTATAAAAAGCATTCACTAGCTTTCATCAAACCTCGACAGTGACGACCAGAAGGGTAGTGAACAGCACAAACTTTAGCCCCACAAAGGCTAGTGAGTTTCACTCAGCTTCTTCACTAAACCCTTCTTTCGTTTCTTGTAGGTAGCGTTCCTTGAAGCATCATTGGTGATGTAGGCTAGCTTTATATATCTTCTTTCAAGTCATGGTGAATTGAAGGCTTAGCTTGTATGTAATTGCATGTTAGTGTATACTTATATATTGACATGAGAGGAGAATGTTTCCTCACCGGTCCTCGCTGAAAGAAATTATTACAAGTTCTCGGCTCATTACTTCATCTATGATCTCATTTAATAAAATTTATCAATTTAATGATAATTTATCAATAAAAAAAAGAAAAGAGATGATTTAAGAAAAAAATAAAATGAAAATTTATTATTGGATGAGACTATAAATGATTAAGTGAACCAGATTCATCTAAATACGTCGATCATGGTATAATTCAATAATAATTTTTCATTTCATTTTTTTTTCAATATGAATCTTTACCTCTTTCCTATATTTATTACTCCCTCTGCCCTATTTAAGAAGTTCAGTATTGACTTTTTAAAGTCAAAATTTTAAAATTTTGATCATAGTTATTTTAAATATTTTAATATATTAAATTTTATAAAATATATATTTTTAAACTACTTGATTAGAGGTTTTTAAATATATTTTTTTATATTTTTATCAATAATAGATTTAAAGTCATAATGAGTCAAAATTAAAAAAAATTAACAAAAAAAAATCAATATTGGACAAATAAAGTGGGACGGAAAGAATAAATTAATAAATCTCATCGGATAAGACCGTAATAATTACTTTTATTAACGTGACGTGAGAAAAAGGAAAATGAATACTATAAGGCAACTCGAATTTATTGACGGGGCAAATTGCATATTTGGTAGTAACATTAAATCCATCATAGCTGTAAATTTTATCGGGAACTAAATGATGAGTAGGCTTGAGTAAAATTCAACTCGACTTGAAAAAATCGAATAGCTCGACTCGAGGTGAAAATACTCGATTCGTTTTGACTCGATTTAAAATTTTATTGACTCGACTCGACTCAGAAAAATTTTAAATAAAGTTTGAGTTGTAAAATGAAAATTCGAATAATTCAAAATTTTTAGTAATTAAAGGATTAATTTTTAAGTTTGAGACGAATCTCTCAATTTTTTATGATATATATACATTGATATATAAAAATATAAAAAAAAATTATTACATATGAATATATATATATATGCATATCTTATATAATTAGAGAAATTCGTTTAAATTAGAATCAAATCATACTATAACATGATAAATAATTATAATTAAATATTTATAGGAACTCAAAAACTCGATTCGATTCGACTCGAATTTCTTAAACTCAACTCGAACCGAAAAAATTTCAAATAAAGTTGGAGTTGTAAAATATGACTCGTAAACTCAAATAACTCAAATTTTTTGACTCAAATCAACTCGATCGAATACTCACCCCTAATGATGAGTAAATATGACTTTTAGTACCTAATTTTGAGATTTATGTGTAATATGATATCTATTTTTTATGCAATTTGGTACCCAATTTTTATCCTTCTGCTGGACCCAATGCCCAAAGAACATTGGGTTTAGGCCAACCAAAACCGAACCAGTGACCAAATAGGAACCAGTACCCTTAGGTACACACAAGATTTTGGTTCAACAATAATTAAATAAAAAATTATCTCATCAATTACATCAAATCCTTCGAATCACCTCTTTCAAACTCTGCTTTAAAATTGAAGTATACTGCGAAAGGCCAATTTCGACACCCCTTTAAAACCTACTTAAATTTATCAATAATAATAAATATACACAACAATCACCTCATTTAATGTAATGATTAGAAAAAACGGATCAGACGTTTGCTAGATTCAACAGTTAGTAATATAGATCAAATTAGATTAGTATTGAATCAATCGATAATCTCGGTTTATGTAATAACTAAATAAAATTGGAATGAATGAGTAGATCTGAAACCAAAATCTAAATAAATAATATAAAAAAATCATATGAAATGCTTGAATTTATTTAGATTTATTAAATTTAAGAGGTGTCTGGTTAGACGTATAAACATGCCATGGTTAACATTGAAACTAACTACTACTCCTATTTTTCTTGACCGACATAGTCTTCGACAAACATCTGAAGTCTATTGTCTATGTTATCCAAGTTTTGGTCAATCAACAAACTCAAATCATTCAAATCCTCCTTCTTCACATTGTTTAAACCATTTCCACCAAGGTTTTGGAACATGACTTGAGTCAACTCTTTGGTCCGATTCTCCTCTCGCAGTCTACTCAGTCGTCCATCTGCATGCGCTATCCTTTTCATAACAAAGTTCTCTTGGCTCAAGCTCCTGTTGCTTCTTTCTACGTCAGGCAACGCCTTGAAGTCGGAGAGCATGCGGTGGGCAGTATCAGCCGACGGCCAGACCTCCGGCTGAGAGTCACAAGAAGGAGAGTGAATGACAGCACAAGCTTCTACACCACAAAGGGTGGAGAGTTCACTCGCTTTCTTCATCAGACCATTCTTTCTTTTCTTGTAGGTAGCTTTCCTGGCTGCATGGTCGGTGATGTAGGCAAGTTTGACTTTTTTTCTAGCCATGAAAATTTTAGATTACTGAGCTTGCTTGTGCTTGAATGCTAACCCTAACATTGTGTATGCTTATATAGTGGTGTTAGAGGTTTGTAGGGAGGAAGGTGAGAAATTATATCATGAGTAAATTCTACCACGTCATCTATGAGACAAACCACTAAAACTATCAATTTCATCATTTTTTTTTTCTATGTTATATTTTCTTAAGTAAATCTTCACTCATATTTACGGTTAAATATTTATTTTAAAAACAAATTTGTTAAGTGAAGATTTACTTGAAAAAAAATATGACATAAAAAAATTGATAAAATGAGTGATTTTTAGTGATTGATCTCGTAATATAATTTCTCGGAGAAACTTGTCCTGGCTCAACATTAATAATAGTGGCTTAAAAAGGTAAAGAAGAATGAGTATTTCAGGTTTAGTGATAAAGACAAATGGATATTTGGTAAGTTTTTACTAATTATAGGTGTAAGTTTTTATTACAAATTAAATGTAGGAGATGTATGCATGTTTTTGAAGGATTTGAGCAAAAAAAAAGAAGAAGAGTGGACCTCCACTAAACATAAGTTTGCTTTATCCAATTAGGAATCACATATGTACTTGTAAGTTATTTGGTGAAGTTTTTTATTTTTATTCTATCGGTAGATCTATTTAGATTATAATCTCTAACGCTCATCCCGTTTACGCGTAATAAACATATTACATTAAATGTAATGATTAAAAAATTAAATCATGACTATCAATTTAATCGATAATGAATAAATTTCGCGATTCAATTAAACGAGGAGTTGACAAAGCCTTTTTCTTCTCAAAATAATAAAATTACACATATTTTTTTAAATTATAAATTAAACAAATAGAACTACGAGCTAATTCAATACCCGTATAAACAATTCAGATATTCTGAATTAAACAATAAAAAATTAAACTCTAAACCTTTAATTATATAGTTTAAAATATAAAAACATAAATTTTAAATTATTTTCTTAATATTAAGATAAACATAAAACATAAAAAAAATCCAAAAATTCTATTCATGATTCGGGCCCATTTCGTTTGATCTTGATTTGCATAACGTACGTGGCACATTAATAGGCCCAAGTCCTCAGCCTATTTATAATAAGGCCTTCTCCCCTCATTTCATTAACTCCTGGAAAGATTAATTTAGAAATAAGTGTTTAAATTATATAATTTTTTTAAGATGGGTGTTTTATATTTTTTTGCTTAAATAAGTATTTAAAATTTTATTTTGTTACTATTTTAAGGTAATACAATTAAAAAATTATAACCCAATAATATATTGACATGTGGATTTTGTTTTTATTTTAAAAATAAATAAGAAAAATAATTTAAACAATATTCTAAAATTTTTAAAAATCATAAAATATTCCTAAAATCTTCAAAATTCTAGAACCTTAAAATCGAAATTGGTGTTACTATCGTTGTTGATAGCCTTGTCAAACTCTGTGTCTTAGGTCACCGTTGATTTTCTTTAACCACTCATCGTCGATAATTGATAGGATAGGTTTCAATCAAACATCAAACAACGAATATAATAAGCTCTAGTCGTTCAACGTCCGATTCTAATGTCTCTCGCCGGTTATCGAGGATGGGTGGTTGAGAGAAATGGACGGTGACTTCAGGCGACAAAGAAATTATCGATGACAATAATTGTGTCAATTTTAAGGTTTTAAAGTTTGGGGTTTAAAGGATTTAAGACTTTTTAAGAAAATTTTAGATTTTTTTTCAAAATTATTATTTTTTAGTTTTATTTATAAAAATTAAAAGAGACATGTACTAAATTATAATTGAGTGATAATTTTTTTAACAATGTTACCTTAAAAAGATAACAAAATAAAATTTTAAGCACCTATTTAACTAAAATAAAATATTAGGAGGCACTAATATGAAAAACATATAATTTGAAGAATTATTTTTGAGTTAACCCAATTTTTTAACGGTGTTACATTAAAACATTAATCGAATAAAATTTTAGATATCTATTTTAACCAAAAAAATATTAGATACTTACTTTAAAAAAAATTATAATTTAAGAACATATATAAAAATAAAAACTATACATAATGCTCAAATTATATGAAATTTATATCTTTATTAGATTCAAGAGGCAACTCACTGTGAGCCATGAAAGCAAACCATGATATTAGAACAGATCACAACATGTAAAATCCCGAGGTCGACACACAACATAAGCAAACATCGAAACTAATATTCTTGTTTTCCCCAAAAAGCATAGGGTTCGATAAGCATATGAATCCTCTTGTCTATATCCTTCAAGTTCTGATCAATTAACGACCCCAACTCGTCTAAATCTTCCTTCTTCACATTGTGCAATCCCTTCGAACCGAGATTTTGAAACATGATTTGAGTCAATTCCTTCTTACGATTCTCTTCACGTAGCTTCTCGAGTTGTTCATAGACTTTTGCCAACCACTGTTCCAGGAAACTCTGTTGGTTTACCATCCTATTGACAGGCAACTTCTTGTACTCAGACAACATGCGATGAGCTACGGCGACAGTCGGCCAAACCTCTGGTTGAGAGTCACGACCATCAGGGTAGACGACAGCACAAGCTTCAATCCCCCAAAGGGTTGTGAGTTCACTCAGCTTCTTCATGAAACCCTTCTTTCTTTTCTTGTAGGTAGCATTCCTTGCAGCATCATTGGTAATATAGGCAAGCTTTACCCTCTTTCTAGTCATGGTGAATTCAAAGCTTAGCTTGTATACAATTGCATGTTAGTGTATGTTTATATATTGACATGAAAGAAGGGTTTCCCCATCAGTCTTCGCTGGACATTATTTTGTGACTTGAAAAGGGAAGTGAAAATAAGGTAACTCCAATATAGGTGAGATTATTAGGTGAAACATGTTGACCACGTTATTCATGGTCCATATAATCAGGACCGTTGATCTTTAAATAACCACCTAATAACTACCCACCCACTAAGTACATGTAGTAAAGAGATGAATCATCACTTGGAAAAAAATTGAGATCAACGGTCATGATTAATTGAGACCATAGATGACGTGGTAAAAAGAATTCACCTAATAATTTTTCACAATATAGTGATGAGGCAAATTGCATATTTGGTAGTAACATTAAATTAATCATACCTGTAAATTTTATCGGGAACTAAATGGATGGGTACATACGTTTGGAAAAATTATTAGATGAATATTGTTCACCATGTTATTCATATGATCTTATTCGATGAAACTTTTTTATCTTATTTTTTCGAGGTGAATTTCATCTCTTTCTTACGTGTCATTAAAGAGTAGGTAATCATTTGGAAGTTAATTTAAAATAAATGAATCTCATTGGATGGATCATGGATGATGCGATAAATATATTCATCTAATAATTTCTCGCATGTTTGAGTTCTTATATGGCTTCACTTGGAGTAATTATTCCATGATTCCGGATCACTATGTCATTCATAGTCTCATCTAATGAGATTCATCTATTTAGATAGGTAAGAAAGATGTGAAGATTCGTTGGTAGCTTTTCTTGCAGCTTCGTTGGTACATGACTTGAGCCAACTCTTTCCTACGATCGTTCATTTACTTTTTTAATCCATTGCTCAAGAAAACTCTCTTGGTTCACCATCCTATTGACGGGCAAGTTCTTGTACTCAGACAACATGCGGCGGCCGACAACCAAGCCTCCAGTTGAGAGCCAGGACCAGGAGAGTAGAGAACAGCACAAGCTTCAGTCCCACAAAGGGTAGTGAGTTCACTCAGCTTCTTTACCAAACCCTTCTTTCTTTTCTTGTAGGTAGCATTCCTTACAGCATCATTATGATGTAGGCAAACTTTATCTTCTTTCTAGTCGTGGTGGATTGAAAGCTTAATTTGTATATAATTGCATGCTAGTGTATGCTTATATATTGACATGGGAAGAAAGGGTTATTCATCGGAACAAAAATCTTCTGCCTCTTTTTCGTGTTTCCTTTTATGCCTCTTTGAATTTTTTTTTAAAAATTGAATTTTAAACCTTAAACCCTTATTTTCTATATCATAAATCCTAAACCCTACACCCTAAAAAATACACCTTACCCCTAATTCCCTAAACCTTAACCAAAACCCCTAACCTAGAACCCTAAACCTCTAATTTGAAGTAGGGGCATAAATGGAGGCATAGAGAGGGAGTTGACGATTTGCAGCCTCTCCATCGATCCTAGCCCGAAAAAATTATTAGACAACGTGATTCATCGTGTCATTTATTTTTTCATCAAATAATATTTTTTAATATGAATTTTCACCTCTTTCTTTTTAACAAGGTGAATCTTTACCCCTTTTTTATAAAAAAATTATTAGATGGGTCTAGTTCATCACGTTATTTATGGTCTCATCTAATAATTAATTTTTAGACTTAAGTCAGAAATATGTGTCTAAACTATACACTTTTTCTGAATTGTGTGTCTAATGTTTTTTTCGGCTGAAATAAGTGTCTAAACTATACATTTTTTTCTTTCTAAAATAGGTACGTAATATTTTTTTTTGCTACAATAGGTGCAAACTCCATTAGTGGTTTAAGGTAATATTGTTAAAATTGTTTAACTTATAAAAAGGTACCCAGACTATACATTTTTTCTGAGATAAATGCCTAATAGTTTTTTGATTGAAGCTTAGATTGTAATCAATTAGCCTTTGTCCTCAAAAGGTAAAAATTCTTAGTGAATTTTGGAAGCTAAGGTAGTTAATGTAGGACTTGGGTTATAAGTCTGAATCACTCTAAATCCTTCCTGTTCTTTGTTTATCTTTTTGCTTCCACCACAAACCACCCAAATTGTCACTTCTCCATCACTTGGTAAATTTAATCGGTTGTGCATCGAACACGTTCAAGCCTAACAAAGTTAAATAAAATATATATAATTCGTATTAAAATAAATTAATAACGTATGAAAGTTAGGTGTATTAAATAAAATATATTTTTAATAGTATTACCTTAAAACACTAACGAAATAAAACTTTAGGTACTTATTTCAGTAAATAAAACATCAGTCACCTATCTCAGAGAAAATGTATAGTTTGTGTACTTATTTATAAGTTAAACAAATTTTTTAACGGTGTTACCTTAAAATTCTAACGAAATGAAACTTTAATCACCTATTTCAGGAAAAAAAAATAGACAGTTATTAACACTTATTTCATCTAATTACAGTAATAAGGTAACTCGAATTTAATGATAAGGTAAATTACAGTAATAACATTAAATCAGTCCTAGCTGTAAATTTTATCAGGAATTAAATGGCTTCCCTTAATAATGAGGCAAAATGCATATATGGTAATATATTGATAAGTTTGCATGTCTGGGTTCATATGAATGGCTTCACTTAAGATTTTTATAATTATATGGCTTCATAATTTTTAGTATTTAATTTAAATATTTTTAGTAGGCTTATAATTAAATACAGTCCTTAAACAATGTACTTTTTTAATTTTAGTCCTTTAATTATTTTTTTGTTAAAATAGGTATTTAAAATGTGCCATTTTATTACTTTTTAATCCTTAAACTAATTTTTGGTTAAAAAGTTATGTGATGTGTCAACATTTTTATTAGTCTGAATAATTTTTTAACTTAGATAACAAGTGAACTTAAAATGAACATAAATAATAAGTTATGTACTTTCTTTACTAAAAAATAATTTATTGGCTAAAAGCAAAAAAAATACAATTTAAGGGTTAACTTTTCATTTAAGCCTTTTTAGTATTTAATTAAACATATATAATTAAAAATGATAAATATTTAATTACACCATTAAAAGCATATAATTTTTTTTTAATTAATCGAGTGATAAAGATAAGGGTGAGTATATTACATGCGTCGAACATCGATGAACACTATTAATACTAAATACCGTTAAATATTATTAAATTAATTAACAAAAATTAAAAATTTCAAGACTAAACATATAATTAATAATTATATATTGAATATATCATTCTTTTATTAATTGTATGTTAAATCTTTAAAAATTTTAATTTTTATTAATTAATTTAGTTATATTCAACTATATTTAAGGTTACCCAAAAACAATTGGGTTTAGGATGATCTGTACGGTGCCCACAGAGACGGAGTTAAAGAGGTAGAAAGGGGCAATCTCCCTATCCTCAAAGATTTTTTTTTTATTTTTGTCTTTTTATTTAAATTTTTTTAAAAATTATTTTTTATAAATTTACCCTCTACTTTTAAATATTTATGTTTTACCCCTTTAACCTTAAATCCTAAATTCGTGTCTGAGTGACTATTGCCCAAACTGGAACCACATACACGTTACACACAACACAAGCTAGACTTAAAGTTATATCTAAAATATTACCAAATTGTATCCAATAATAATGCACACAATAACCACCTCAATTAATGTAATGATTTTGATTAAAAAAAATTGAATCGAACGATATAATTTAATAAAAATGGATAGATTTGACGGTTAATAATATAAATCAAATTGAATCAAACGGCAAATCGATTAACAATAACGGTTATACAATGATTAAATAAAATTGGATTAAAAATTGGTTTAGTAAAAAAATCGATAGATCTATCTATCAGTAACGTAAATTTGATTGAATTAGTATTGAATCGATACCAATCAAAAGCGGAATAAATAATATAAAGAAAATCAAATATAATGCTAGAATTTATTTAGTTTTATTAGATTCAAGAGATGGATGGTTCACTGTAGGTAAGATCAAAAGCCAGCTGCTAGATATGTTGTAAACATGTCTTGATCGAAATATGACAAGCAAACACATCCATGAAAACTACTGCTCTATGTTTCCCGACCGACAGAAGCATCGGCAAACATCTGAAGCCTGTTTTCTATGTTATTTATGTTCTGATCAATCAGAAAAGTGAGACCATCTAAGTCCTCCCTTTTCACATTGACCAAACCATTTCCAACAAGATTTTGGAACATGACCTGAGTCAGGTTCTTTTTGTAGTTCTCCTCGCACAGTTTCTTCAGTCGTCCATCAGCTTGTGTTATCCTTTTCATAACTAAATTCTCTTGGTTCATGCTTCTATTGCTTCTTTGTACAGCAGGCAACGCCTTGAAGTCGGAGAGCATGCGTTGGACGGTTTCAGCCGATGGCCAGACCTCCGGCTGGGAGTCGCAAGTAGGAGAGTAGATGACAGCGCAAGCTTCTACGCCACAAAGGGTGGAGAGTTCACTCACTTTCTTCAACAGACCCCTCTTTCTTTTCCTGTAGGCAGCTTTCCTGGCAGCATCGTTGAGGATGTAGGCAAGCTTGACCCTGTTTCTAGACATGGGGGAATTGAGAATACTGAGTTTGTATGTGTTTGAATGCTATAACCCTAACACTGGGTATGCTTATATAGTGGTGCTAGAGGTTTGTAAGAACGGTTTCTTCGCTTGTCATAGCTGGACATTAATAAGGGTGGCTCGAAAAGGATAAATTATTATACATGTATGACTCATCGCATTATGTATAATCTAATCTAAAAATAATTTTTTATCTTATTTTTAACGGTGAATCTTTATTTTTTTTCTTACATGTTAAATGAATAAAAAATTTTATTTAACTAATAATGATTATAGTAGTATTTGTTCTAGAAGATAATGTTAATCATTTGACATTGATCACTCAATCACTTTACAGTAATTACTAGTGCTTGAACACATGAACAATAATCGTTCTATTAACCACTTGTATTAGAAGACTCATGCATTAAATGAATAAATCTCATTAAATAAGATCATAAATAATATGATGAACCAGATTTATGTAATAATTTTAAGATAATAATTTATCTTTTAAAAAGGCAAAGAAAAATATGTATTAAATGAATGAGTGTGATTTTTTATTGTTATTATTGTTATTAAATAAGATGATAATGCTTATTTGGGTTTTGTCCAATTAGGTACCACTTATATGCGTTCAGAAATCACAAGTTATTCGTGAAAAATTTTATTTTCGAGCTTCTAACGTTTTCCTGACGGTTTACTTAATTTTGTAATGATTTTTAAAAAATAAAATATAATAATTGTGGTGTTGATAAGGATGAGGTTGTTAGAAATGGGGTTAAAAAAGTAGGGTTTTGAAAATTAAAGAAAATGGAAATTTTGGGAGAAAATGAAAAATTATGGTGAAATCAGGATTTTGAAAAAATAGAAAAAACTGGAAAAATTGTAAAATTGTTTTAAAAACGAAAGAATGGTGAAAAATTAATTTAAAAAAAACTAGAAAATAAAAATATTAAAAGATTAAAATAAAAACCGAAGAATAAAATATTGAAAATATTAAAAAAAACTTATGAAAATTATTTAAAAAAAAACTGAAATCCCAATTGGCCACTTTGATAGATCGGACACTATTAAAATCAGAAATTTTTTGAAAATAGGTTTGAGAGTCAATTACAGATAAGACATAATTAATACCCTACACCGCCCAAAAAATTAGCACCTAGTCGAATATACTTTACCCAAAATAAAAATTTGCAAATTCAAGTTTTAATTAATTTAAAGTTCATTTAAGAATGTAAATGAATTTTAAAAGCTTGTTGTTCGATAATAAATTAATAAAAAATCACCACCACTACGATTGGTACTGACAACGTTTAATACGAATAAAAGAGCACCACATTTTTAATTAACTAGTGTGTTAAATGAAGAATGAATAAAACAAATATATGTACAAATATAATAAATAAATCCAAAAAAATACATAAATTAAATATAATAATTTAAATTGCAAAAATAAATACTACACTTAACGGCCATAAATAACAATGATCATATAAAATAAAGAAATAAATACTATAATATGTATAAATAAAACATATAATATAATATAATATAATATAATATAATATAATATAATATAACCCAAATGATACATTTGAAATAACAAAATATTAACTTTAACATGTACTACGTAACCTATATAATATAAATAAAGGATCAAAATTGAATAAAAATAAAATGTAAGGGTAAAATTTAAAACAAAATTAAATTTAAATTAAGGTTAAAATCAATTTTAAAAACAAAGAGGGATTGATATGTAAGGATTAAACTCTAACGATAGTGAAAACAAGTGAAGAGCTCAAGACTTGTTGGGTGATTAATCTAAAACATCAAAACGCGCAGACCCTCTTTAGATTGCAGCTCTATAAGAGACTTGAAACAACGTAGTTTTGCAAGTTGTTTAAATAGAAGAAAAAAAAAGACAGACAAAATGCTTTAAAGCTTTATTGGTTTCCCATCTCTTAAAAAATAAATGAGAGAATTCCTTTTCATTCTAGTTTTTCAGAATAATCCGCTACTAGCAACGATCGAGGAACCTACAATACCCTTTTTTAAGTCTTTCGAACATAAGGTTTATTCAAAAATCTTTTTTTTATTTTATTTTAAAACTTTCTACAAACCTAAATAAAAACCAGATTTTTAAAAAAATTTAACCTTATAAATTGGCATCGATCAACGGTATGACATCGTCGTCCGTCTTCGACGTCTTGAAACAATCAAAACACAACAATCTTTACTTTAAACGGTCAAGTAATATCAAAACTCTTTGCTACTTTGATTTAAAACTCCAAACGAGAAAAAAAAAAGCTTTGAAAGTCTGTGTTAGACAATTAAAAAGTTTTCGACTATTATTATTTATAGACTTATATTTGAGTTTTTTATAAAAAAAAAATTGTTTATTTATATAGGTATATATATATATTTTTAGATTTATGGTATTCAATTGACTTATTTGAATATAAACCGAGACGAAAATAATAATTACAAATTTTTAGTTTTATTCTACCGTCGAACCAGACAAATTATCTTCTTCAATATAATTAATTACTAAATGTACTCTCCATAAAATGATAAAATTATAATTTATGGTTATAAAATTATAAAATTAGTAGTTAACGGAACGGTTGTTGTTCTTAGAGGTCATGGATTCGAACACCTCAATAAAGTGATTAAGCGATCAATGTCAAATGGTTGAAATTATATTCTAGAAAAGATACTACTATAATCACTATTATTTAATTCAAAGAAAAAAAAGAATCTAAGAATATAACTCAAATTTCGAGTAGGAAACTTAGGGTGGCATGTGTATGAATTTAGGGTGAGATTTTTATAGAGTTGAAAAAATTTAAGTTAATTAAGTTAAAGAGTCTTATTTTATAATTAAAATTTTATTTGAAATTTTTCGAGTCGAATTTATAAAATTTGAATCGATTCAAGTCAAATCAAACAAATTATATGAGTTTTTGTTTAAATTTAATCATAAATATTTCTAATATTATGATGTTTTTTTTTTTTACAAAAATAGTGTTATGATGTTAATTAATTAGTTCTACTTTAAGTATTTTTATAACCATATATAAAACACATAATTAATTGAGAAACTCAAGTCGAATTGTTCAAATAATCTATTAATTACTAAATTTTTTGAATTATTCAATCTTTTATTTTATAATTTATTTTTTTTATTTTTAATTAAAATCGACAAAAATCAAATATTTTTATATTAAATTAAATAATTTAATTTTTTGAATTAAATCAAATTTTATTCCCTTAGATATGAGTTACAGAATGTGTCTTAAAAACTTATGAATTGGCCCAATTTGGTTCAATCTTAATTCACATGTCTCACTTATGTAACACGTTAATAGGCCCAAGTCTGTAGGCTACATAGAATCAGGTTAATACTTATTTAATAATATATTAATATATTTATTAAAAAAAAAAAAACAGAATTCTAATGTATATCAATTAGATTGATAATTAATTTATAAAATCAGGTCAATAAAAGGGTATATTTAATAATTCATTCATTAGTACACCTCTAGGTTTTAATTATACATAAATGGATGGCTCCTTTTAACTAGAAAAATAAAAATGATAGTTTCATTATCATGATATTTCATTGACATTTTTTAATAATCAATTATTATAATAATATTTGTTCTAAAATATATTTTTAATTATTAGATATTAATCGTTTAATCACTATATTATAATATTAGTGTTCGAACTCATAATCGAAAATAATTGTTCCTTTAACGATTGAGCGAAAATGATTTGTATTGATATTAACATTTCGATTAATACACCACTAATTTTTAATTATTTTGATCTATATATATAATTTTTTGAATTTAAAATATACTTAAATAATAATAAATTATTTATCAACTTTAATCAATTTATGTCGATAACTTTATTCTTCTTTTACTATTATTATTTTATATCAATTTAACAACTTAAAAATAAAATAAAACACTTATGAATTCAACAAGTCACAGTATTTTATATCATAATACTGTAACCCAAACTTTAGATCTGTGAACAAAATATAGAACCAAATCTCATAGCCAAACATCTCAACCTGAAAAAAAAAAAAAACAGTGTTTAGTTTCCAGACAAGGACACCATCATTACACGTGTGTAATTAATTTTGTAAGGAAATTGTTTAAAAAATAGAAAATATTTATCAAAAAGATAATACTACTACTTAAAGGAGACAAATTCCAAATCCAGCATAAAAGTAAGACAGGGTACAGTACATAATTCTTCACCCAATGAAATAAAAATGTCTTTTTTGTTCACAAAATTTATAGAATCTCAAGAGAAACAAAACAACCTTTGAGTTGAAGAACTTAACCTCGTGATTTGTTTTTTTCTTACCTGTTTATTTTGTGATGGCATATACGGCATAAATGATGCCGGGGAGGTAGCCAAAGAGGGTGAGAATAAGACAGATCCAGAACTCAGCCTGAGTTTAAAGTCATTTACGTTAATAAAAAATCCATGGAGAATCGGAATTACAGTGAGATTAGGGTTGCAGAGAGATAGGGATGATGCTGACCTTGCAACCGAACTTGAGGATGACACCGAGAGGCGGCAAGAGGATGGCCAACAGGATATCTATGCAGTTGGCTGTGCCTTCGTCTGCCATGGATTTGGATGGAGAAGAAATCCAAAGGTAATAATCTGACTGCTGGGACAGGGGTGGGGGTGATTGTGAACAACGGTGGGTGGGGATGTCGATATTTATAGAGACATCCACGAATCCACGTGTCCAATAAAAAAAATTATAACATGTTTCATCACGTTATTTATGGTTTTATATAATAAAATTTATATATTTAATGTTATGTAAGAAAAAATAAATATTTATTTTAAAAAAATAAAGATTCATCTTATAAAAAATAGATAAAAAATTATTATTAAATAAAATTATATATGACATGATGAGCTAGATCTATTTAATATTTTTTCCGATATAGTATACAATTAACTGGTGTTATATTCATGAATCTTGGCCACTATAAATAAAAATCTTTTTACTCTTTTTGGTGTTATAATTATATTTTTACATTAAATATTAAGTTGAAGTTTTATAGTTAATTTTTTAAATTTAGGGTAGGTAATTTTTTAGAGGATAAGATTTAATAATTAAAATTTAAATTTAAAGTTTAAAATTTAAATTTTTAGTGTTGTTTAATATTGAGATATCAAAAAAATAAAAATAAAAAAATTTATCTAATGATGATCATTAATGGTCTAGATTTAAATACGGTCTATAATTATAATAACGATAATCGTATAAGAGTAAAAGTATCGTGTAAAATTATAATATTCGTAATTGTTAAGTTTAGAATAATTTTTATTTAAATCATTTAAAATATTTGTTATATCTGTAAGTACTTACTATTAACACAACGCGACTAAAAACATGATTATAACCGAAATTTAAATTCTTGGTCACATGTTTTAGCTACTTTTACGTTGTAAAATTGACGTGAGCAGTACAATGCATGTCTGTTGGTTTTAGGACGGTAGTGCTCCGGTGAGTTTCCGATTGGCTGGTGACCGGAAAAGTTTTGAATTACTTCAAAAATATTATATAAGTGGTTTAAAAAACAGATAAGGCTGTACGGATTAAACGCTGCATCTAACATTCAAAACCATACTTTACAATCCCTCTAGTCGTTATTAAGATGAAGAATTAATTTAATCTGAACTGGAAGAACTATAATCCCACGCTTACAGCTCACATTATGAATGCTCCCATGTGCTTGTTTTCCATTGCAAATCGTTTTGGACCACACGGCCACAACACGCGGCACTGGAGCCGTTGCAACAAAACATGACGACTCAAAGGTTGCCGCATTTGCCTGAAGAGGCGGAGAGGCGGTCGGGAAAGCATGTCGCTATTATTGTTGTGAATGACAATCTTCAAACGCTGTTAAAGAACTAATTTGTTGTGACATTTGATAATACAAACGTCGAAAGAATTAATCTATTCTGTTGTGGCGTTTGATTATACAGACGTCGTTATAGATTTTGATATTTTATAATATTTTAAGACTGTTTTCAATGGTATTTTTTTGCGGGGTTATTTTAAACGTTGGGGTAGTTTTTAATGATGTTAAAATAGGTCGTTATAAAATTAAAAAAAAACGTCACAAATAATTTGTTTTGTTGTAGTGAAACCCGTCCAGCTTGTGGCTTTTCTATCAAGACACGATAAATTATATCATGGGCTAGTCCCACCACGTAATCCATGGGACCAACCAATAAAAATTACCCACTTTATTATTTTTTAATTTTTCAAGTGAAAAATCATTTAGAAAAAATTATGACATGAAAAGATGGTTATTTTTTATTGGTCGATCCCATAAACACGTAGTGATATTGACCAATGATATAATTTTTCATCAAGACACGCATCTTAGAGAAACCGCCCGAACGCGTATTTCCTTTTATGTATTCCAGTTTTGAATCTTAGAAATTACGTATCGGATCTTTATCTAAAATCTGACAAGTAATAAAAGTCTTACAAGAAATTGGTTTTATTTTTGTTAACCACTGCTCCGGCGGATAAAATTAGACTTTAAAAAAATTAAATTATTTGATTTGATAAAAAAAGTTAACTTGTTTTGACTTAATTTAAAAAAATAAATAATTTAAAATGTTTAGTTATTAGTATATCAGTTTTAAAGTTTGAATCGAATCTCTTGATTCTGGATGATATGTATAGAAAAATATTTTGATATACAAGCTAGTTTAAAACACAATGCTTTAAATTTTAAGGTTTTAAGATTTAAGTTGTGGTTTAGGTTTTTAGAGTTTATATTGTACGTATATAATTTAAGGTTTAGGGTTAGAATTTAGAGTTTAAAATGAAACTAATTAGTAGCATTAGTATTATTTAAGGTTTATGGTTGTAAAAAACCATTTAAAATGAAATTAATTAATACTATAACATTATAAGTATTTATAATTAAATTTGAACAGAAACTCAAAAACTCGACTTGATTTAACTCAAATTTTATAGACTATTTGAAATTTTAAAAAAAATTAAATTATAAAATAAGAGTCTTTTACTGGATTAGACTTATCCAAGGCTGTACAACTGCTTAGGCTCCACTAACCTGCATTAATGTCTCCCTGTACGGATGAGTCTACAACGGGCGTCGAACACCGATGAACATCGTTAATGTTGAACACCGCTGAACATTATTAAATTAATTTATAAAGAATAAAAATCTAAAGGACTAATCATATAATTATTAATAATATATTGAGTTTATCACACTTTCATTAATTACATACTGAGTCCTTGAGATTTTAAATTTTTATTAATTAATTTAATGTTGTTCAACAATGTTCAACATTAGTAGTATTCAACGGTGTTCGACGCCCGTCGTAGAATTTTCCCTTACCGTAAATACTTCCTTGGTGCAAGCTTTGTAGATGAAGTTATTCAATTAAGTTGGCAGAGGAAGAAACATTTCATCATTTTAACCAGACAACAGCACTCCGTAACTTATGATTGCAATAAATTTCATTTTTATATTTTTAAAATATACATCTAAAATAGATATTTTATCTAATTAAATATATTTTTATAATAATATTAAATATTTATATTTTGAATTAAATAATTTAAAATTATTTTTTAAAATTATATTTTTATAGTATTTTCGAAAATAAAATCATATATAAGAAGCGGTTTTCTAAATTTTCCGACCCGCTCTTTACTCTCTTCGCTCACCACCGCCGCCAAGCAACCCTCCTATTTCTCTTCCTCCATTTTCATCCCTCTCACCGATCCAAGCCTTCTATTGCATTCAATGTTTCCAACTCCTGGGAGTTAATAAGGTAATTTTTGTAACCCTAAACTTTACTTGCACTTGAGGCGTGATGTTTTGAGCACCAATTTTAAGATTTTGAGCTACTCTTTGAAACCCTGGTTCGGTAAAACCCTTAGAATGGAACTAGAATCAGATGCAATAGGGAAACGAAAAGCACCTGAAAAGCCAGATGTTACAGAGACCCCTAAGCAAGAATCTGCCTCCAAACGGAGAACACTAGCACGGACATGCGTGCACGAGGTTGCAGTTCCGAGTGGGTACGTTTCAGCTAAAGATGAAGCCATTCACGGGACACTCTCGAATCCTGCCTACACTGGGGAAATGGCTAAAACTTACCCGTTCCAGCTTGATCCATTTCAAAGTGTATCTGTAGCGTGCTTAGAGAGAAATGAGTCAGTTTTGGTGTCGGCACATACATCTGCAGGTAAAACCGCGGTTGCTGAGTATGCCATTGCCATGGCCTTTAGAGACAAGCAAGGGTCATTTATACTTCACCATTGAAAGCTTTGAGTAACCAGAAGTACAGGGAGCTGCATCAAGAGTTCGAGGATGTGGGGCTGATGACTGGTGATGTCACCTTGTCTCCTAATGCTAGTGTTCTGGTCATGACCACAGAAATTCTTAGAGGGATGCTTTACAGGGGCTCAGAGGTTCTGAAGGAGGTTGCTTGGGTTATTTTTGATGAAATTCATTATATGAAAGACAGGGAAAGAGGAGTTGTTTGGGAAGAGAGTATAATATTTTTGCCACCAGCAATAAAAATGGTTTTCCTTTCTGCAACAATGTCCAATGCCACTGAGTTTGCAGAGTGGATTTGTCATTTACACAAACAGCCTTGCCATGTGGTGTACACAGATTTCCGGCCAACTCCTTTGCAGCATTATGTTTTTCCCATGGGTGGCAGTGGATTGTACCTTGTGGTTGATGAGAATGAGCAATTTAGGGAGGACAATTTTATGAAGCTCCAGGATTCATTCATAAAGCAGAGACCAGGCAATTTTAGCAAGAATAAAGATGGGAAGAGTGGTGGGAGAGCTGCCAAAGGTGGGGGTTCTTCAGGGGGTTCTGACATATACAAAATTGTGAAGGTGTTGCTTCTACTTTTAAATGCTGCCCGACTGCAATACTAAGATGCTTTTTATTATCGTTCAAAATATGCTCTTTTGTTTTCCTTCTCTTTATACTGCATCTCTGGTTGCCTGATCCTTTGGACCACTTTCCTAGTAGAATATATATCTGAATTTTTTTTATCAATTTCAATTAGCAAGTGACTTTTTTTTTCTCGAGGATTTAAATTTGACATAATCGACCATCTATGTTTCCTTAAGAAGCAAAGCTTCCAAGTACAAAAGGTTGCTTGCTCAATATGATATTTCCATTTAGAATGGCCAAAACGTTTTAGTGGGAACTGTGGGATGGTTTCTTGTGTCAACGTAATTATATTATATTTTATCTCATGGTGTGGTTGTGCACCATAGGGAATTGGATCTTGTTGTCTTTTGTAATTTTCTTACAAAGTAAAGCATTTTGAATGGAATCATAATCAGGGTAGAGCATGCTCCATTTGTGATGTTCCTTCTTTTCTCATTAATTTGCTTACGGATGTTGACCTTGTCTTCCTTGGAGTATGCTCTCACTTGTTTGGTGCAAAGATGTAATCTGTCAAATGATTTCAATAACTAGTTTATGATTAAGTTTTAACCGAGGGAAAATGGCTACTGTAGTCTTTTGTTTTTATCCTGCAATTATTAGCAGATTAAGAAGGGGAGAATGAAGGGAAAAAAAGTAAAGTGGATGTTTGGTTTTCGAGAACTATGTATGGGTTGAAACATTTATAAATAACTAGATTGGCTTTTTTAATCTATGTTACTAATCATTAGGATCTTTATGGTAGAGGTTGTGGACCATTTTTCAATAGAAGAATGCTTTGGCATATTTTTAACAATAGGAAAGATCATGCTATTGGGGTAATAATGTGCCAAGAAATGTCAAAAATGCCCAGCAGTGCAAATCTCTTTATGGCATTCTTATTTCTGATTTTGAAGATCCTGCTGTTGATATGCAATTAATCTTACGTCTGATTTAATCATAGTAAAAACACAATAAAAATGGTAACTTTTGGTCAGCTATACCTAGGGGTGAGCTCAAAATTTTAGGCTTGAGCTTAGCTTGTTGCTTTCCTCAAATTGCTTTTAAATATTTTTATAGAAGTTTTGAAAAATAACATGTGGAAACCTGTCTGGGAAAAGATAATATTTTTATTGTACTTTTGGAATTTCAGATGATTATGGAACGGAAATTTCATCCAGTCATTGTTTTTAGCTTCAGTAGAAGAGAGTGTGAGTATCATGCAATGTCTATGTCAAAGCTGGACTTTAATACAAAGGAGGAGAAGGATGATGTAGAACAAGTTTTCCGCAATGCAGTACAGTGCTTGAATGAAGAAGATAGAAATCTGCCTGCCATTGAGTTGATGTTACCTTTGCTTATGAGAGGCATTGCTGTACATCATTCTGGTCTTCTTCCTGTTATCAAGGAATTGGTTGAGCTTCTCTTCCAGGAAGGCCTTATAAAGGCACTTTTTGCCACAGAAACTGTAAGATCACCACAAGGCTCCCAACCAACTCTCTTTCATAATATGCATTTTATTTTACTGTTCATTTTATTTATAGTTCAAATATTAATGTTGAATATCTTCCCTGTTGAATTTTGTTTAATACAGTTTGCAATGGGTTTAAATATGCCGGCCAAAACTGTTGTATTCACTTCTGTTAAGAAGTGGGATGGTGATAGCCATCGTTATATTGGATCTGGTGAGTATATCCAGGTGAGTAAATATTCTGTTACCTTCACTTTTAATCATTCTAAACTTTTTTTTTTTTTTGAAAAGGCTGATGGTCATACACTTTGTTCTAAACCCTGTGGCCTGTAGATGAGTGGAAGGGCAGGACGCCGTGGAAAAGATGAACGTGGTATATGTATTATCATGGTTGATGAACAGGTAATGTTATGATTTGTTTTTATGTGCATTTGAAGTCTGCAACCATTCATCATTGTTTTACTGATTTTAGAAAGCCCTCGGAGATTACTATTTAATTTTAACCTTCCAGGATTTCATGTTATGTATTGCCTTTTTCACTGTTTATTTTTATATGTTGAAGTACTTTCTTTTGGGATTTGAATCTTAGTTAGCAGTATGTTGAATACGTTTTCTGTATGTTTTTGAAGAAGTAAACAAGTTCTCGTTGCGTCCTCTTTCAGATGTATATTACCTTTTAATTTTGACCTTCCAGGGTTTCATGTTGTGTACTGCCTTTTTCATTGAAGTACTTCGTATTGGAGTGGAATCTTCCAGGATTTCATGTTGTGTACCGCCTTTTTCATTGTAAATTTCATGTTGTGTACCGCCTTTTTCATTGTAAATTTCATGCTGTGTACCGCCTTTTTCCAGAAAGGCAAACAAGTTTACATTGACTCTTCTTACAGATGGAGATGAATACACTCAAGGACATGGCTTTGGGTAAACCAGCTCCTTTAGTCAGTACTTTCAGACTGAGCTACTATTCAATTTTGAATTTAATGAGCCGTGCAGAAGGGCAAATGACTGCTGAGCATGTGATAAGGAATTCATTCCACCAGTTTCAGCATGAGAAGGTTTCTGTTGAACTTTTGCCCTCTTTTGCATAAGCATATTGGGCATGCATTAACTTGTGGATCTTTATCTGTTTCAGGCCTTACCTGATATAGGGAAGAAGGTTTCAAAGCTGGAGCAGGAAGCTACTTTGCTAGATGCTTCCGGAGAGGTAATCACATTCATTTGGTGAACATTTTTTTTTAACTTTTTGAGTCAATACCAAGGATTTTTTTTTTCCATTTGCAGGCTGAAGTGGCTGAATATCATAAACTAAAACTTGAATTAGCCCAGTTAGAGAAGAAGTTAATGTCAGAAATTACTAGGCCTGAAAGAGTTCTTTATTATCTTGATCCTGGACGGCTGGTATGTGCTCATTGTAGTTTTTAACATGCTGTACAACAGATAAACGTATTGTTGCATATGTTTATGTATCATTGTATTCTTGTTATTAGTTGCTAGTGGTTATCCTTAAAATATACTTTTCTGCCATAAGACATCCATAAGGAAATTCTCTATTTAGCATTTCAGTGAAAAAAATTATGTTTCTTTTGAAATGGAGTTGTCATGTATTTAGGTATGGCTGCAAAGCAAATGCAGCTTGTCACTATCATTTCAATTGGTCCATTTACGGGTTCATATTGGAACTTCTTTTGTCCAAAGTCTGGTGCTGCAAATATACCAAGTTGTTATCACATCAAGATGAATGTTATTAAAATGCCATCCATGAATTAGGTTGCTTATTTATGTTCGGAAAGATGAATTTGTGATACTGGATTTGGATTTAATTTGCTAAATAAATTGTGAGAATGATTTGCCTTCATCATGCATAATCTATTGAGATTTAAATGCCTATGTATTTTAGATTTATTTTAAATTTGCACATACCTATAGGCATTTCAAGTTCTCTAGTAAATAGGGATCCAACGAATTCATGAATGTGAAAATAATCATTAAGGATATATTTGCATATGCTTCAGTACACAATTTATATTAAATTTAAAAATCTAACTTCCGTATTTTAGTTCCTATTTACCACACAAATATGTTTTTATTTAACATGTAGCAGAGTACTTTGAATAGAAAATTATGTTTCAGTAACTAGTTAAACAGCTTTGCGCTTGCTGGATGATTATTTTATCTAAATACATTAATTCTTGTGTATTCTCAAGAATTCTTTTATTCAGTTTGTCACTGAATGATTTTAGGTCCAAATGTTTTGCTGTATGTTTCTGGCAGAAAGAATTTGTTGTAGTGTGGATGCATGTGTATTTCCTGTCTCATTGACGTCTAGGTTGTTCAAATACATGGATTCATGCTTACGTATCTAACTTGAATAATGTGTCCTGCTATTAAGTGTAGATGTTGGATACACATTAAATTTTGGTTCACTTTATTTCACATAACTTGGAGATATACTGCTAGATTTTTACTTAGCAGTTTTTGACACTTGGATTCAACATTGCCTGTTGCAGATCAAAGTAAGGGAAGGCGGTACAGACTGGGGTTGGGGAGTTGTAGTTAATGTTGTTAAAAGGACCTCTGCAGGAATTGGTACATTGCCTGCACGTGGTGGTGGTTATATCGTGGATACATTACTTAATTGTTCTCCTGGTTCTACTGAGAATGGTGCACGAGCAAAACCATGCCCACCCTGTCCAGGGCAGAAGGGTGAAATGCATGTTGTAAGTTGACATGTGATGGTTGTCAAATTGAAACTTTATTTTGGTCCTTTGAAGTACCTGATCTTCAATTTTTGCATGCATTAGGTTCCTGTTCAGTTGCCTCTTGTTTCTGCTCTGAGTAAAATTAAGGTATCCATACCTGCTGATCTTCGGCCACCTGAAGCCAGACAGAGTTTATTACTTGCAGTTCAGGAGCTAGGAACTCGATTTCCTCAAGGCCTTCCCAAACTTAATCCCGTTACGGTAATTATTCATGACATCAAAATATTGTTAGATGTTTTTCCTAGTTAAACCAAGAGTGATATAATGCTGAAAGTTTTTCTTTTTAGTTCATTTGCTAATTGCTATTGATATTTGGCAGTTGGAACTTGTGCATTAATTTTGTTCCATGCTCTCATTGTCCAACCATTCTATCAGAAATATCCAAGAACTCTTCTTAATTAAAATCTTAATTAAAGATCAACTCTACCAAGTCTAGCAATAGAAGAGATATAAATAAGTATTAACCTATCCTCATCAATGAATGACGTGTGCTCATCAGAATTAGGAAAGACACGACAAAGAACAAGGTGAAACCCTAATAATTTATTTAAATTCAAAATAAGACCTAGTGACTGGTGACTGAAACCCAGTTTGGTTAGCATTGTGATCGTAAACAATTACAATTTCAGTCCCTTTGCTGGTTTTCTGATTTGGAACAAATTTACCTCAATTAGGGTTTTAATCAATATATTGTATGATTTGTATCTAGTTTTACATTTTGTTGGAAGATACAATTTTTGGTAATTGAGATGAAATTCAATTTGATTGCAATGCCATGTGAGCCCTATAACTCATTCCAACTAAAATGAAAATTCCCAAAATTACCCTAGGAGCACATGTATGAGAAAGAAACTACACTAGTCTAACCTCTATATGACAATAGGCAACAATCCATCTGCATGAAAGAGAGTGCTAATATGCTGGGTCAAATTATTACAAATATGAAAATAACAAAGCATTTGTTTTCATGGTTGCATTATCTACTGTATTTGTATCCATTCTACAATTTCTCTCTTGTTCTTTGTTGCTTAAAAGTATTGTCTCTATTCTTTTTTCCTATGAGCATCATACATATCGAGTAGTAGAAGAGCTTTCTATTGTAAACTTAGTACTGGTGAGAGAACCTTGGGTAAGTAAAACTTATTGTTGATTTATATTGATTTGCAGGACATGAAAATTGAAGATCAGGAAATTGTTGAGCTAATGAAACAAATCGAGGAAAATGAGAAGAAGTTGTTTTCTCATCCACTCCATAAGGTTTGCCATGTCACTTTGAATTTGGATTTCTGTTTCTATTGTTTCTATTAGAGCATGGGTTTGTATATGATAATAGATACTGACATGTTTTTTTAAGATATCAATTAACTGTTACATTCACTCTGCACCCATGCATTGTAGTCGCAAGATGAGAATCAAATTAGATCTTTCCAACGGAAGGCAGAGGTGAATCATGAGATTCAACAGCTCAAGTCAAAAATGCGTGATTCCCAGGTATTGCAGTACATTCCGAGTATAGTTAGATCTGATGTGTAATTTTCTTTATTTATTATTGTTTCTTTTATGGTCTCCATTGCCTTTTTCACATCTTGTGATTTTGATTAAAGTTTCCTTTCCCTCTTGCAGCTTCAAAAGTTCCGCGATGAACTTAAGAATCGTTCTAGGGTCCTGAAGAAGTTAGGCCATATTGATGCTGATGGTGTTGTTCAGTTGAAGGGACGTGCAGCCTGCTTGATAGACACTGGAGATGAACTGCTTGTAACAGAACTGATGTTTAATGGTGAGTAAGTTTGTACTACTGTTGCCCTAATCCAATTTGTCATGCATATGGTCTTATCTTATGAATAGGTATTTTCCTTGCCAGGCTGGAATGGTTCTTCTAGTTATGTTAGAATTTCATTTCACAGAAGGGCTGCTTATCCAAACCATAGTTGTTGTTTTTAGAAAATTGAAAAGTACATGTTAGCATTAGAGAAATTTATTTAAACATGACAAAATTAAATATTAAGCATATTGAATACTGTTTTTTTTCTGGTATTTACTGATAAGCCCAAATAATTGTAATCTATGGTTTTATGATCTTTTGCCTGCCATAGGAGGTTAAATAACACTTGCACGTGAACTTGTTTCTTTGTGGAATCATCAACTATTCTAATGAACTTACATAACATGCATCAATATTGGGTTTTGAAGTTTTAAGCAGTATGATTTTCATGGCTTGTTATTTTGTGACTGCATGCAAGTTCCACTTGTAGAGCTAATATGGCAAAGCTTTGCACGTGGTGTTTTTTTGTTTTCTATTGGGTTATAGTTCGAACAAATTTTAATCAGGTACATTCAACGACCTGGATCATCACCAAGTAGCAGCCCTTGCAAGTTGTTTCATTCCAGTAGATAAATCAAGTGAACAAATACAGTTGAGGACAGAGATCGCTAAACCATTACAGCAACTCCAAGAAAGTGCAAGAAAAATAGCAGAGGTTCTTCACCTGTCAAGTTCTCTCGTTTATATACCACTATTTACTTCCATGAATAAGATAATGAGAAGCATCTCTTACTGGTTTCAGATACAACATGAATGCAAATTGGATGTAAACATTGACGAGTATGTAGAATCAACAGTGAGACCATTCTTGATGGACGTGATTTATTGTTGGTCAAAGGTTAGTGCTTCTGCTAGGAAAGGTTGCCTTGTGTTCAATATTTGCATCCGGCTTCATTTTAAATTTATATTTTGAAATCTATTTCCACTATAATTCATCTGATTGCCTATGGACGCTTTCGCTAACATGTTTTGCTTGTTTTCCTCAGGGTGCAACTTTTGCAGAGGTAATACAGATGACTGATATATTTGAGGGTAGCATTATTAGGAGTGCTAGAAGGCTTGATGAGTTTCTGAACCAGGTAACTTGACTAGAAATATCTAATATTTCACCCCTGCTCCTTCCCTTATTATTGTCATATGAATGCTTTTCTGCTTTTGTTATCCATTTTTGGCTATTGGGACTTTTGGAAACACATATTTTGGAGTTTCTCTATTGAACTTTATTTTCCAGTGTCAACTGTTTTCCAATATTGAACTTTTATGGCTATAGATCTAGCTATTTTGTCATGACCAGTATGAGAGTTGGGATTTTGTATAACTGTGTAATATCATAATCTTGTCGACCCTTTTTTATTTGTGTGAATTTCAACTTTGATTTTGGTTTTATTTGGATGCAAGATTACAACTTTAGAAAGGGTGGTTATACAACCCTTTGTAATCATCTTCTATCAAGTCATGTCTTCTAAGTCTTGTTCCAACAAGTTTAATAAATTTGTTAGTGTGGTGGAACCTGCTTCAAAAGCATGTTTCATACCCAGGGTGTTGATACAATCATGTCATGTTTGTCTCAACCCAGATGTCGTCGTCTGTTATGCTGTTATTCGAGGACACAATTATAACTTGTGAACTTGAATTGTGAACCCTATGCATTGGGTTTCTTAAAGAAACAAAATTTCTGTCTTACACGAACGTTAACGATAGATCATAGATTGTCTATGGTTTGAGGGCATGTCAATATAGAAGATGGCTTTCCTCTGCTGGTTTAATCAACTCAAACTTGAAGGGAAATGTGTTTAAGTTTTGTATTTTTTATTCCCAGCTCCGTGCCGCTGCTCAAGCTGTTGGAGAAGCTGATTTGGAGACAAAGTTTGGCGCAGCAAGTGACAGCCTTCGTCGAGGCATCATGTTCGCCAACTCCCTTTATCTGTAGATGTGTTCTTCATTATGCAATGTACGACAAAGCTTTGTATAGTCTGATTGTATGGTGACACCATAGCTTTTCTCCTCCCCATCTTCTCAACTTTTACCCTTTCTTCCCAATTCCTTACCTTTTTAGTTTCTGCAGCACAGCAGCTCTAAATTTTGTCAGATTTGTAATATGATATATGTTAGCTTCAGATGGTTTTTTTCTTTCTGAAATAGGAGAAATCCCCCAACCCCATTTTGGTTTGAAAAAGTACACTTCTAAGATCAGACAATAATGAATGATGATGATTTTTTTCTAAGGAATAAGGTTAAAAAGAGACGTAATCAAAAATTTTATAAAAATTAGAAGTTTCTAGCATGTTTAAGATGCGTTACAGCTTGAAGGATGATTTTATCATGAGTTTTTCGAGTAAGATGGATTTATAAAATTCAAATTAATTTATTCGAGTTTTATTTAACTTTAATTATAAATATTTATAATATTATAATAATAATTAATCTTAACTTAAAATCATATAAAATACATATATAAAAAGTTAATTTAAATTTTATAAACTTTATACCATTGCTCCTATTATATCTGTCCTCATAAAGGTAAACCCCCTAGTCCCTAACCTTCATCTCCAAGTAATGCTGTAGTTGTTGCATTTGAATGCGGAAAGTGTGAAAAGTTTCATACCTTGGACCACGTGTTTACGCACACACGCTCTTCATGGACGCTTTTAACGATACCTTAACCCTACCATTTTCAACACTAATCAAGATTTATTTTCCCAACAAATAGAGAGAGAAGTAGAATCAAGAGGAAATTACATTAATAGTCTCTAAATGAAGAAAATAATCATTTTAATCACTGAACTTTCAAAATTATAAAACGAACATTAATTTTATTGAATTATTATAAAATAGTATATAAATTTGATACATTTAGTGACGATTTTATGATTTTTGAAAGATTAGTGGCTAAAACAATATTGTTTTACAGTTTGGTGTCTAATTGTGTACTTTTACCCTAATATCGCTTGAGAGAGGAGAAGAAGAATAAGGAGGGGTAGCGGTAGGAGAAGATGACGACCAGATCTGCAACTTTAATTTCAATTATTGTAGAGAAACTTCCATCTTATAATAGAAAAAGCAACACCAGAAAACAAAAGGAGAGGAGAATTACAGGTATTTCTTCTTTATTTTATTGTTCATATTTCTTGTATTAAAAACAAATGATTCTTCGACTTCTTCAACTTCGTATTATGATTTGACGTTGTTTCTTTGTGTATGGAATGATTGAGTTGGTTATGCAAATGGATTGATTTTGAGTTGTGTATGAAAAGGGAACAGGAAGTGATGGCGGAGGACAAGGGCATTTCCGACGGTGAAAAAAGCAAGGAATCCAGTCCACCGCCGCAGGTGGTCAAGAAACCTAAGGGACTCTTCTCCCGCATTTGGAGTGCAATCTTTAGGACCGGCGGGGACAATTTCGAGAAGAGACTTGAACATATTACCAAGGAAGAGACTGCTGTTGTCGCGCGAATGAACAGAAGATCTCAGACTTGGAGGGGAACAATCAGGCGTTTCATTGTATTTTCCGTCATTTTGGAGGTACTCATCATCTCATCACTTTCTCTCTGTTGTATGCAACTCATTGCTCCACGTTTCTTCACACACTGCTACAAAGTAGTACTTGTCTTGGTAATCTTTTGCAGCTTTTTTGTTCTGTTTTATTTGGCATTTGTCCACTATCTGTCTTTTATTTGGAAATGCTCATGAAAGATTCCATTGGTGATTTTCTTCTCACTCTGCTAGCTAGATCCAGCATTTTATATTATCTAGCTCTTTAACTTTGATTTTTTCCCCCATACAATATGGTTTATGTTTGAATCCAATTGATGTACTATCAACTTCTTTTTCATGTCAATTTGCAGGTTATTGCAATTGCTTATGCCATCACGACAACAAGATCCGATGATTTAAACTGGAAGATGAGGGCATTTAGGATTTTGCCAATGTTCCTTTTGCCTGCCTTTTCTTCCATTGCTTATTCTGCACTTGCAAGCATCATAAAGATGCGTAAGTAACTCAATTCAACATCTTAAAAAATTATCATGTTGTTGTTATATGTCTGACTAGTTTAGTCTAGTTTTTGTTGTTAAATGGTTGTAGGTATTGGATATTTACAACTGGGCTGAATCCTCAATGGATTTTGCGAGCATGCACTAACTTAATGCACACTAGAAAATACAAGGATTGTCCCCCCCCCCCTCCCCCTCAAAAAAAAAAAAAAAAAAAGAAGAAAGAAGAAATAAAAGAGTATAGAAATCTATAGCATTGCCAATAGTACTGGCAAGACAGTCGGTAGTTAGCTATACATTTTTCTGTTATCATATTTACCACTTGCTGACGGAAATGGCTTCAATTATTGTTTATACAAATTACAACTTATATTTTATCTATTATATTTGCATCATGTGAATTGACGCATGAGGCTTGACTCTGGAGGTTTTAACTTGTTTGGAAAGTGATTGATGTAAGTTAAAATCCTAAAATTGTTGGTATGAATTGTCTTCCTAACTAGACATGTTGGTTCAGCTATCGTTATGATTTGAGGAAATTAAAATTGTATAATATAAATAATTGGATGAGTGTCCATTTTTTAGATTTTTTACTTTCTTATCCACCACTCTTGACTTATTGCACTCCATTCTTCACTTCACTCTTCAAAATTTCTCCAGACCAATTTCCCCCTCTTCTTTAACCTTCTGTTTGTTAGTTATTATCATTATAAAACAGAGAAAAGGCCAAAGAAAAAAGGCATTGTGTTAAACATTAACATCATTTGTAATCTCAAGCAATTAGCTTGACTTGATCCAGAATCAAATAACATTATAGTCGCATAATAATAGTAGTTCCAGCGTTGCAATGATTTGATTTGATCCATAATCCTCTCAGTGAATTTTCATGTGATTTATATGATGAATTTCTAGCATTGATTTATTGTTTCACCAGTGTAAGTCATTTCATAATGCAATCCTTTGTTGTTTTATCGATCTCTTGATGATCAAAGTCTCTTTCATGCTCTCTTTACGTGATTGGACAGTTCTGTTGCCAAGCTTGTCATGTTAGGCAAAGCTCTCTCTGATTGAAGCACAAACAGCACGAGCGGCCTTTACATAGTTATTTTTGTTACTATTCAAAATACTTTCTATCTTTTACATGCGTCTTTACATCGGATTGCATTTTTTTTAGAGTTTCGTACCCTGGAAGTTAAGATGCTCGGATGATACTGAATTATGAATTTGATATAACAATTTCCAACCATTTGTCGTTTCCTAAACTATGGACAATCTTGTTAATTTGTGATTTTATCTTATAGGTGATGAGAGGGACAAGAAAACTCTAGAAAGACTTCGTGCTGAAAGGCAAGCAAAAATTAATGAACTTAAGGAGAAGACAAATTATTACATTACACAACAACTTATTCAGGTAATTCAGAAACCTAGGAATTGACTCCATCAAATGACCTTTAAGTCATGGGGCTGATTTTGACCTGAATTTTCATCTATTATTACTACTATGAAACAGAAACTATGAGGTAAAACCTTCCTGGTACATATTGATGCAAAAAGTATTTCCTACGGTAAGCCACCTGTTGGATTGTTAGAAGAGCTATTTAGCTAGGTTAAAGGTATTATTTAGAACCTTGTATTATTTTGATTAATCAGAGAAAGAAACTATTACTGGCATTTCTTGCTGAATCTGTTTGGGACAGTTTATTGCTTATATGAAAAAAGGTTGTATCATCTTGAGTAAATAATAGGTAAAAGCTTGTTTGAAAAAAAAATCTTATGTGATCCAATAGAATGTCATGCAATGATTAAAGATTTCTATATTTTTTATTCTTAACCTGAAACAAAGAAAATGGAAATATTGTTTTACTCATGAGCTAGATGATTGAGTATATCGTTGAATGCATTATATTATTTGAAAATCAAACTTATTTAAATCACTTTGATGCAGAGATATGATCCTGACCCAGCAGCGAAGGCTGCTGCTGCGACTGTCCTTGCATCTAAGTTGGGTGCAGATTCAGGTCTGAAATTCTATGTTGAAGATGAATCTAAGCTTAATGTCCCGGGGGGTAGGAGCAACGATGTTGAGGTAGTGCCATCAAGTGGACTACGACAAAGAAAGCATAGTAGACCCAATAGTATGGCATGCACTCCTTTGGTTCATTCTGATGACGAAACAACACCTCATTCTTCTTCAGAGAATTATGGTTCTCGAGTTTCTGATCAAGGTCAAGTAGTTGTTAATCATTACAATCCACAAGGACCATCTGCAATGGATGGGGGATGGCTTGCTCGTATTGCGGCCTTGCTTGTGGGTGAAGATCCAACACAATCCTATGCACTTATATGTGGCAATTGCCGCATGCACAATGGTTAGTGGTGTTCAGTTTCTCTGTTATATTATCAACCCCGATTCAACACAATTGCACACATGTACACTGCAGAGTTCTAGTGTTCTTGAAGAGGAATATTGAACTTCGAACTGTATTTTTTTTTCAGGACTTTCCAGGAAGGAGGATTTCCCATATATAACTTATTACTGCCCACACTGTCATGCCCTGAACAAGCCAAAAGAATCGGTAGAACAAATTTCTAAATCTAGCTCCCTTCCGATTAACCCCTTGAAACCAGAAGTGGCTAGTGAAGCCGTTAAATCTAGTTCCGAGATTGAGGAAGTGACTGAAAAGTTATTGCCGAGTGATCCAGTTGGATAAAATGCATACCCAGATGGGACAACGAAATTGTTGAAGATGTTTTATCTGCTTTGATCTCATCTGTGGCCTGTAGGAAATGTGTAAGAACTTGTGATCTCTGGGCTTTTGCAGTGGTTTTGGTTCTTGCTTTGTTGTTTGACTAAAACGTTGAGATGTCTTACTAGGAACTTGTGATTATTATACACATGATATAGGTGATACATATTTGTATGGTTCCTGTTTTGTTGTTTGAGAATAGACAGACCAAAATCTTTGTTTAAGATTTTTATTTTTCAAATCTTTTTGAGAACAAGTATCTTTTTTATTATATCATCAACCAGTATGTGTGTAGAAAAAAATGAGTGAATGAATTCTAGACAGGTGGATGCATAGATAGCACACAAAATGAAATTGTGTGAACGTATCGGTCCGGCTGGTGCCATATCGAAGCTTATAACTTCATTTATCTTCAAGTATTCACTCCATGTACCTTTTCCCTTCTTTCACGTGTATTATTCATTGGCTTTTTAAAGTCTGCAATTTTTAAACAAGTTGCTTTCTTCATAACCAAAAAGGGCTTCCTTTCATCACAGGCTCGTTGAACTTGAGGTTTACCCTCACCCTACCGTCCCTGTTGCCATCTATAATATAACTAGTTCCTGGGGACTGAAGATAAAGGAACTCAACTCAACGATATTGATAATCCCTCCTCCAACCGTGGGGACATCATGAACAACTATGAGTCCGATGTCGGCCATGGACCCTTGCTACTCCAACCGTCATATGCAAGATCAACGTCCTTGCTCTGTGATGAGTTGCGCAGCTTCAGAATATGCCTTCGTTGGTGTGCGCTAGACCACTCCACATGCATAGGAAAACTCGTATCCTATCTCACGTTCGTCTTCCTTGCCATTTTCGTCCCCATCGCGAGTTCCCTCCCGGTCTGGTTCCAATTCCCATCCTCTGCATTTCCCATGGAAAGTACTGACTTCCACCTCCTGGTTCAATTCCCCGAGTCTGCATTGGCTTTCTTGGGCTTTTTCACCTTAACCCGCTTCTTCAGAAAATACGGTTTGAGGCAGCTCTTGTTTCTCGACGCTCTACAAGAAGACACGACGTCCGTGAGACGTGGATACACACGGGAACTGGACAAGGCGTTCCGTTACCTCGCATGCATACTTCTACCATCTTTCTTCGTCGAAATCGTTCATAAGGTTGTTTTCTTCTCCACTGTGAAGATATCATTGCCTTATCTTAGCACCGGTTTCCCGTCAAACTCCATCGCGTTCGTGTTGGTGTTGGGGTCATGGATTTATAGGACGGGCGTGTTTCTCCTCGTCTGCGTGCTGTTCCGATTAACTTGCGAGTTACAGACACTGAGATTCGAAGGACTCTATAAGATGTTCGAAGGGTGTGGGTCAGACGGTGGAGACATATTTCAGGAGCATGCAAGGATCAGGAAACAATTATCGATTACCAGTCACAGATATCGCTTCTTCATCATTTCGTCCTTGGTTGTCATCACTGGCAGCCAGTTCGCAGCTTTGTTAATGGTTTTGGCTTCGAAATCGGACAAGAATTTCTTCAATTCTGGTGATCTGCTGGTAAGTAGTTTAACTTGGCCTTGATGATTCTTGGAAATTAGGTTTATTTATTCACAGATGAATTAATGTGTGTATGAAGGTTTGTTCAACGGTTCAGCTGAGTGGTTTCTTCTTGTGCCTGTTGGGTGCGGCGAGAATCACACATAGAGCCCAAGGAATGGCAGCGGTAGCAAGTAGATGGCATATGAGCATGACCTGCGCGATGACAGGAGCAGAGCAAGGGAAACAACCAGACGACGACTTCCCACCTAAATTCAATTGCACTGAAACCAATTTCGACGACTCATCAGATTTGTTCATCAGCTGTCCCGTCCAACATCCTTCCGACTTCCAAACCAGACAAGCTTTAGGTCAGTGACTTATGCCAGTTTTAAGTATATGCCGGTCTATAGTAGTAGTAATTAGCGTTGGATATCATGTCACTCGATAGTTGATAGCAAGCAATACATAATACTAAATTATGTCGAGATCAAAGATGTTACATCATAATTTTTTTTCTTCTTAAAAACATTATAATTTTAAATTTCGAATAATGTTGTTGCAACAATTTTAAAAATTATCATATTACGATCATTAGTCTATTACATTGTGTTGTGATCATAATTTAATTTTATGTATGCATGCAGTATCTCATTTGACGTATAACAACAAAGGAATTACGTTGTTTGGATACGCTCTGGATCGAGGATTACTTCACACTCTCTTTGCCTTTGAGTTCTCTTTGGTTATGTGGATTCTCAATAAGGTTATTGTGTTGTCTTAGACAAACTGATTTACCTGATAAACCTAGCCTGCAAGCACTAATAAAATTAAGAATAAGTTTAGATTACATTATCTGAAGTAAAAGCTTAATCAGCGTACTGATGATGAATGTATTTATCAAGAACTTATTTTGAAACATAACTCTATTTTTTTCTTTCTTTTTCTACGAATGATTCTATTGATTAATGATATGTGGATTTATTTTTGATGTACTAATAATGTATACAGGGACGAAGTCAAGATTTGAGGTTGAATGGGCAAAATGTATATGTTTAAAAGCGGGAGGCAAATACATAAAATACATTTTTTTTACAAAATGTAAATATAAGATAAAAATAAAAATAAAAAATCTTTGGAAATAGAAACGATTCTCACTCTCTATCCCTATATGCCTTCATCGTTGAATGTATAATTTTATGTAGTATTAATTAAAATAATCTAATTTTATTTCTAAGTACATTATCATTCACTAGCAATACATAAAACTATGAGTCAAATATTAATTATAGGTAAGCACTTACACTATGTACTGAAGTGATAAAAAGTTGAAAGTTGAAGGGTTAAATTGATTGAAAAATAGTAAAGGAGCTAAAATGTAAATTTACTAAAATAGGTATTCAGCCTTTTGTTTTTTATAATTTACAATAACAAGAAAAGAATTACTATTATTTATTAGCGGCTAAAAGACTTGAGAAACAAGTCAGTCTGTGAGGTTGGGCTAATACGTAATATAAAGGAAAAGGATTTCTCTGTCTCGTCTAGCATCGTGTTATAGTGGAAGAAAGATCTCCAGAAATTTGAAGCCGAACAAAGATCGCATCTGGATTTTTTTCGAAGAGGAAGGAAATCAGAGCAAAAATGGATCTGGATATGAACGTGAACGCCCCTCATTCTATGGGCACAACCATCATCGGAGTCACATACAACGGCGGTGTCGTTCTCGGCGCCGATTCTCGTACCAGCACCGGTATTCTCTCTCTCTCTCTCTCTCTCTCTCCCTCTCTCCTTCCTTTCGTTGTTTATTATTTTTGTTATTAGGGATTTGAATTTCTAGATAACGTTTTCCTGATTTTGTTTTAATTGATTGATTAGGGATGTATGTTGCTAATCGGGCATCTGACAAAATCACGCAGCTCACTGATAACGTCTACGTTTGCCGTTCTGGATCTGTAATTCCTAATTCTTAATTAAAACTCACTATATTATTAATTTCTGCTTTTTTTTTTTTTACTTCCGTTTAATCAAGATATGATTGTCCTGTTTGCAGGCTGCTGATTCTCAGCTTGTTTCCGACTATGTCCGTTATTTCCTTCATCAACATACGTCAGTGCTTTTGTTATACTTCATATTTTATTTTTTTTTCTCTTTTCTATTCTAACTTTCCTAGTCAAAATGTGTTGGAATAATCTTTCTTGAATGTATTGTTCTATGGACAGTTCTTATTGCCACATTTCATGAATTTGCTTTGAAGTTTTTTATTATAATTAGTACTCTACGTGATCTGTGCTTTCTTGGATGTATTGATCGATGACAGTTCTTATTGCGACGCTTCATGAAGCTGCTTTGAATTTTTTTAATATGATTAGTTTATAACATTTTATCTTCTTCTCCCAGAATACAGCTTGGGCAGCCTGCAACTGTGAAAGTAGCTGCAAACCTTATCAGGCTACTATCCTACAATAATAAGGTTTGAGCTTGACATTTAGATACTTGCCTCACTGTTTTGTTTCTTTGTCATTTTTCTTACGGAATGTATGCCTTTTCCAGATCTATGTGCAGCTTGATACTTAAATCTTCCATACCTTGAGTTTTAGAAATTCGTTGTCATCTTCTTCCTTTATAGCAAATGTTTCTGGTTAAGACCCATCTATTTTGGAATGCATTTCAATCAGCATGTACACTTATTGAACATATGCTTTTGTTTTGCTTCATTTGTTTGTTTGATTTATATTTCTAGGATAAAGTGGTTTTTTCCCTTTGTTATTCATGTTCATATTCTGGACTCAATTTTAAAATCTTATGATCAGAACATGCTTCAAACTGGCCTCATTGTTGGAGGGTGGGATAAATACGAAGGTGGTAAAATATATGGAATTCCTCTTGGTGGAACATTGGTTGAGCAGCCTTTTACTATTGGAGGTATGCGGGGTTCACCTTTTAGCTTTATGTTTTCTGATGTTATGCTACTTTATATGTTCTTTTTGAACTGTTTTGCAGAATGCTATAGAAAAGCTAACATACATGGTTACGTGTTGTAGTAGATACATCTACAGACATGCATGTTTATACAGAGCTGACATTTATATACTCTTGTTTAGCCCTACCCATTTATCTTCGTATTGCCTCATACTGTCAATTGTCCTCTTTATTGCCTTAATTCAGCCTGATAAATCTGGCATTAACTTGTTCAATGCTTTCATGTAAACTCAAGAATTTTTGGAATTGCTCCCATAATTTGAGATCAAAGCAAAATATGTGATTAGTTAATTGATGAAATTAAATGTAACTATTCTCCCTCAAAGTTTAAGACCACCTAGTTTTGAGTCCCACAGTAATGGTTCTTAATATTGATTTGACATAAATTGCGCAGGATCTGGCTCCAGTTATCTATATGGATTTTTTGATCAGGCATGGAGGGAAGGAATGACAAAGGATGAGGCTGAGGTACGTTTGTTTTAGTGAGTTTTTTTTTTTTTAATGTTAATTGGTTGCTTGACCAAAGGTTTTCTGTTAATTGTTTTTTTATTGAAATCATTGCAGCAACTAGTGGTTAAGGCAGTGTCACTTGCCATTGCTCGTGATGGTGCTAGTGGAGGTGTTGTTCGCACCGTCATCGTAAGATATATTAGAATTAGTAATAAATGTTTCTTGCATGTGGTAGTTTTGATTTAGTTCATTTAAACATTTAGCCTTGGTTTTGTATTTTTGGTGTTGCAGATCAACTCTGAAGGAGTGACCAGGAACTTCTACCCTGGTGACAAACTTCCACTTTGGCATGAGGAATTGGAGCCGCAGCATTCGTTACTGGACATACTCAACGCTCCTAGTCCCGAACCAATGAATATCTAATCAATCGGAGTCCTCTACCCTTCTAGTTTTCGGTTATGCTCAGCTGCAGGCCTTGTTTGAACTGCAGGCTTCTCTATTTCTTTTTCATTGTTTCTAAAACAAAACTTTTATGTTTAGTTAGAGTCCGGCTGACTCTATGTTCATGTCAAGCTTAAGGGAACCTAAAACTTCAATCGTTTTTTATCTGTGATGTGTATGCTTATTAAAGGATAAGAATAAAATATAAATATTATATTATATTATAATAACCTTAAAATTATTTTAAAAATATTTTAAAATTAACAAGTGTTGTGTGCAAAGCAATGGTAAAATATATTATACTCACTAAAGTGAAGTCAAGTTATAAGACAATATTATCGGAATAAAGAATCAATCATAATATGTACATAAATTATATCTTAAATACTGTATATTAAAAATAGTTCATATTATTTTATGTTATACGGGTTTAAATTTTGATATGAAAAAAAAACATAATCTCTTTATTTAATCAAAAGAAAATAGCTCTTGACTTGGTGTGGTATATTTAATATTGACTCTTATTTTGTCCCTTGAAAACTGTTTATTAATTTTGAAATTAAAAGAAATTATATCTAATTATTTTTATTACGTTATTCATGAGATTATTTAATCAAATATATTCACTTAATTAATTTTTATTTAATTAAATAAATATATTTAATTAATTAATCTTATAAATAACGTGACAAAAATAAATATAATATAATTTCTCATAAATTAGACTTTTGGGACGTTGAAATGTCATTTCGCTTGATAACTGAATATCATAAAAGGCCGAGCCACGATCCAGCAGTCGATAAACTTAGTGGATCCAGATCACATCCAAACCCACACAATCATGTAATAACGACGGGCCTGTGGACTCAGCAACTTGATAGAATTCTAAGAACAAGGGTTTTGCTTTCTCTAGTAGCCTATATATACACATCATCCCCTGTACAGTTTCTCATCTCTTTGAGCCGCCTTAGGGTTTGCATTTTCAGCAGCCCCAAATGTTTTCTTTGTCATCAACACTAATGAAGAAACACCCTAATCCTATCTGGCAGCTGCCTTCTTTCTTTCCTTCATTTGTTACTATAATTTTTAAACGGGACTGGAGTTTGGCTCCTTGGTTAAATCAAAATCATGCCATGGAGATGAATGCAGATCCCTATATCAAACCCCGTCAATCTCGATCCCAAATTCTGCTAACATGGGTATCCATCTAGCGGATTTCATTGGGCGAGGTTGGTACATCTATTTTTGTTTCTTTTGAATTAGATAAGATGTCGAGTAGTAATTCAGGCAGCTTCGTTAACTTAAATCGCCATGGCAATGAAGGTGTTAAACTGCTCGGATAGTGAATATTGCTTTTGCTCTTCAGTCTTGCTGAGATCCATTGATGAAGTTGGACTAGTAAGCCTAAGCACATTTCCCCCATTTTCTTAAATCTTGTTCTTTCCGGCAGAGATCTTGGGAACAATAATTATGGATTATTGTTTACTGAAACAAAATCTGAAGATGAACAAACTATCTAATTGAAATTCCTGAACGATGATATTAAAAGAGTTCAATTAGGAGTATTTCTATTCAATTTAGAAAATTAACGAAGGGTATTTTGTTACGGGCTCGAGATATAACTTGTTAGATTTTTTTAAAAAAATATTATATATAATTTGATTAATTATATTATCAATTTATTATTTTTAAATTTAACTCAATTATTTAAATCTTCATGATATGAAATTATTATCAATTTATTTATTTTTAATTTGACTTTATTAATCACAACAAAATATCACTTAAAATAAGATTCAATCAACATAAAAGCGAAGATGTGAATGAAATTTAAGCTTTTGTCGTGACATCCCTAATGAGAAGGGTCCTAAAATTGTTATTATAATAATATTTTTATAATATTAATTAAATAAAAAAATTATTCTTTTTGTTTATTTTATAAAAATATTATTTTTATAATTAGAATTTATGATCATAATTGAAATAAAAATTATAATTTGGACATCCCAAAAGAAACTATTAAAAGATAACCAATAAATATAAATTAAAGTTGAATATTATGAAAAAATTATTCATAAACATAAATCTTATATTTAAATTAAATTTAAAATAAAAAATAAAAAACCAATAAAATAATATTTTAATAAAAAAGTTTACAATGAGCGTTGAATATTGTTAAATATCATTAATATTGAATCATTGTTAAATATTATTAATTAATTTAATAATGTTTAACGGTATTAAATTGTTCAACTATATTCGTCCCATATCAATTCAATCTTCATTCCTCTCTCTCCTTTTATTTTCTTCCGACCAACTCACAACCAACAGGAGAAGTTTTAACAACTGAAAGTCTTTCCGTTTCTACTTGTCCTAGAAGTAGAAGAGTCCAAATTTCCAAGCCTTGCAAGTCTCGTGGCATCAGCATCCAAGTGAAACAAATAGATTTGGTCCGATGTGGAATTCAGAGTCATTCCATAACCAACACTGAAAAAACCCTAAACGAAAATACAAAGGAAAAACAAAGTGTTTGGTGGAAATCCACTCCCACTCACTGAAGGAATAAATGTGAGCAAACAAAGACAGGAAAATCGTTTTACCAGACAACAGAGATAAATTGCATAAAGTGGGGAATGACTATGAAGATGAATGACTAGCAAACAAATGACAAATGTGTCATCACCCACAGACATGATACAGAAAAAAAAAAATCAATATTCGATACATCGGTGATATATAGTTTTATACACAATCAATGAATCAAATGTAAGTGAGTTGAGATTAGAGACAGAATTAGAATTTGAGATTAAAGGTAAAATATAAATTTTCGAAATGAGAGTAATTATTTTTTTTCAGCCCTTAATAGCTCCGTCACGCTTGAGATTGAATTGTGTGTTCCAACAAGTCAAAACACATCAGAATGCCAGTGCCACTCTCTCCTGCTAATGCTATAAAAGGCCAAGATTGTTAGGAGAATTAAGCAAGAGTGTGTTGAGAGATGGAGTGGAGGCAATGTTATTTGGATGTGATTTTGGTGCCGCTTAGCATTCTCCTCACATAGCTTATCATTGCTGGTTATGGCGTAAGGTTCGGACTCAGCCTCTCACCACCATCATCGGAACAAATGCCACCGCACGGCGATTTTGGGTCTCCGGCATCATAAAGGTATTCACTCCTAGGACTCAGCCACACTCCTTTGTTTTCTCTGCAACGAATTCATATTTAATAGTATTGAAAAAAACTCTCATGCATGCATGCAGGACAACGAGAAAAAGAACATTCTGGCAGTCCAAACGCTTCGAAACACCATAATGGGATCGACCCTAATGGCCACCACATCGATCCTGCTATGCGCCGGACTAGCAGCCGTCATCAGCAGCACCTACAGCGTCAAAAAGCCGCTCAACGACTCCGTGTTCGGAGCCCACGGGGAGTTGATGGTGGCAATCAAGTACGTGACAACCCTATCCATTTTCCTCTTCTCGTTTCTATGCCACTCCTTGTCAATCAGGTTCATAAACCAAGTGAACATGCTTATCAACACTCCACAAGACCCCGCCTCCATTGTCGGCCCTGACTACGTGTCAGAGCTACTCGAAAAAGGGTTCCTCTTGAACACCGTCGGTAATCGGCTCTTCTACGCTGCACTTCCTCTCCTTCTATGGATCTTTGGCCCCATGCTTGTTTTTTTGTGCTCCGTCACCATCATCTCTTTGCTTTACAATCTTGACTTTGTGGTTGGAAGAAACAAGCAAATCGACGTTGGATGCAGGGTCGGGTGTGAATCAGCGTAATTCAACTCATATAGATTCAAGCTAATGCGTTCTTGCTCTTCACCGGGACGGAGTTCAGAATCAAAGTTAGGAGCAAAATATAATTAATTATAAAAATGAGGGATATAATTTAAATAAATTAAAAATTAAGGGTCTAAATTAATAATTGTACGAATGTGTACTATCCTATAGTAGTTACACGATCGTGTAATTATTAGGAACGTATTAAGCTAATTATGATTTTAATTTCTTACGTGGTAATTGATATTGTAAATAAATTTTAAAATAGTCTTGACTTTTATATAAATTCTAGTACAAAAATTTTAACTTGCTGAAGAGTGCTAAGACTAGCATGTTAGGTCTAAAATTTATATTAGAGACCAGTTTTTATTAACATTTAAATGCTTTAAAAAGTTAAACTTTACTTAATATTTTTTTATTATCATCTAAAATCTTGACTTTGTGGTAGGGAGAAACAAGTAAATTGTTAAGTGAATTGTCCGTCAATCATTTAGCGAGAAATTTATTTATACTCATTTATTTATTAAATGAATGATTATGAATAAGATATTTTATCTGTTTAACTAAATAAACGAACATAAATAAAGAATTTGTTTATTTTTTTTACATTCGTGAATATTCTTAATTCGTTCATTTTTGTTAGATTAAATTTATTCACATATATTCATTTATATTTACTATTATTTTTAATAACAAAATTATCATATTTAAAAAAATTAAAAACATATATTAAACATATGCAATAAAAAAATAAACAATATTCAATGTTCTTTTGTGTTTATTTGTTATTTTAACGAATACGAACAAAAAGTTATATTCGTTTATATATTCGATTAAAATTAAACGAACGAATATTGGATTTGTTAGTTGGATATTTATTTATAGTATTTTATTCATTATAAGTACAAAGTATGGTATTATTTTTTATTAAAATATTATTCACTGATTCAAAATATTATAATTTTTTATATTTTTTTTGTTGTTGTTGATGTTTGACACGATAAGTGTTAATACTTAATCAATAATAAAAATATTATCTAAAAAAATAATATTTTAAATTAATAAATATATTTAAAATATATATATATAATTCACGTAGATATCCATTTTCTTGTTCCCATAGAATAATATTAAGGGTAAACTATATAAATAGACACTCAATTTTTAGAGCATTAACATTTTGGTCATTAAAACGTTAATTCACATAGATATCCATTTTAATCGTAATTTTTTGACTAATTTAGTTGAAAAGTCCTTAAATCATCATAGCTTGTTTAAATGAGCCCCTGTGTTTTCCCCCCTTAAATAAGTCACTAACCTTTCATGGTATTCATAGAAGCCATTAATTTTAACTAATTGACATTTCTATTTTATTTTTGAAAATATGTTGGTAATTTTATTTTTGAGAGAAGAAATCGTTCTGGACAAAGTCGTTCCTTAGATTTTGGTGATCTAATGATAAATTAAAATTTTGGGCTCTTAAAATATTTATTAAATAAATGATTTAAAAAATATGTTAAAATAAATTCATTTAAAAAATATGTTAAAAAGGTATAAAATGATAACACCTGGATTTTTGTCGTTGAATTTATGTTTCAAAATTGATTGTAGTATATCAACGGCAAATCCTGTAAAACCGCAATCTCTTTGAATATATGAGTTCTTATTCTCTTAAAGTATCAAATCAAATAAATAAAAAAATTTAAATCAAAATGTAAGAATATAACATAAGAAAGAGAGAAAATAGAAGAGAAATAGAGATATAAAAAGTAAAAATATTATAAGGATTATTTATAGGTGTATTTGAAATTTTTAATCTTATTAAAAATTAAAAAAATATTAAATTATTATTAAAATTTTAATGATAACTTAAAAGTTTAAAACCTATTAATTCCTAGATTAATAAAATAAAAAAATAATCTAATAAAGATTTAACCGTTATATATTTATTAGTGGGTCCGTAAATTAAAACTTAAAAAATTTCAAATGGCTGTTTCATTGTTTGTGGAAGGCTGCGGCCGCCATTTTAAACTATAGGACCCATATTTTATTATATTTAATAATATATTTTAATTTTATTTAAAAGTGACGTCCAGGCAATAATAGCCCTAGGCCGGCCCAGGCCCAAGTTCGAAGGAATTTGCGAAGTGCATGTTAAGTATAATTTTCTCCTTCGTAGTTTTATAGTATAAAATAATCTTTATAATTTAATTTTTTATAATTTACTTTAATCTTTCTAATTTAATTTTTTATAGTACACCTAAATCATGGGATTAGGCTCCAGCCTCCATTTTTGCGTACTCTCTGGCTTCATCCAACGACCCATTATGAATGAGTTACTGTTTGAAATTCAATGTGGGTACGATTGTAGCATTTATAATGCTAAAATATGATATCAGAACTGAGAAAGAGAGTGTGGGAGGATATTTGGATCCAAAACCAGGGGATAAGAAACAATATGTAACACAATCAGAACAGGGAGAAGAAACTATGATAAATAGTATCCATTGTCGGTGATAACAGACACAGTTCCAAGCTAAGCTAGGCCATGCTCTTCAGAATTAGAGACCTTCTACAGCCTTATAGTGATAATCATCAATGGAGGAGTAAACTAAACCTTCCCTTTCCAGGAACTCAATAGCATCCCTAGATCACAGAAGAAGAAGAAAATGAATAAATTAGCAGATGAATATCTACAATTTATACTTGAGCATCAATGAATAAATTCATTACTTGATTTTCGCAACGGGAACTTTCAATTGTTGTGAAAGTTCGTCTACATGCACCCCCATTTCTCGATCACTGAAAATAGTAGAAACATAGCAGCAGTTCAGCACCAATTGAAGTATTTTTGAGGTCGAGTTTATTCAGAACTTACATGTTGGAAGGTTGCTGCAGATAGTTCAGGACCATTTTATCAAAACTCTTGAGTCCATCAGAATTATATTGCAGAGAGAACTGGAAAAGAAATGGATGATATTTTAATGGTAGGAAAGAGGGGAAGGAAACAAGAAAGTTTTATATTTTTGATATCTTACATCATTTGTCGATGCTGGCTGGTGTCCATTTGATGCACCCCGCACAGGAGTGCTGAATGATGAATCTGCCTTCTGCGGGGTCAAAGCAGCACCCTGGGACTGCAATTAGCACAAGGACAACACCTATCAAAAGACGCTCTCATCTTCAACTGATTAAATAAAATGTACAGGCATCTTAATCAGCAAATCTCATCAATTTTGGACATAAATACCTGTGCTTTAGAATTCTGCAGATGGAAATGAATGCACTCAATAAAGTGGCAAGTAACTTCATCAAAATTTGTCACCAACCTAGAATTGCAAGTCAACCAAAGAAATGAATGACAAAGCTCACCAATGCTTTGGTAGTGTATTAATAGTTGTCGATATTACAAATCCAAGCTAGTCAGTCGGTTTATAGCTTATAAGACAATAGATTAGACAACCAAACGGCAGAAGCGAAGTTCAAAAACATTAACACAGCAAAATAAGTTCATTGATTCCCTTATAGATGGTACAGAAAGGAGCACAAGGATATAGAGTGTAGGCTCCTCTGGCACCCAATTTCTTTTTGGAACACCAAATCAGAGCAGGCAAGGGAATAAAACGCAAGCTCTGAAGCAGTAAAATGTTCTAAGCTGCCTAAAACAACAATCTTATCCAAGTTTCAGCTCCTGGTTGGTTCATTGAAGTTGAAATGAATGTAATTGGGCAAGCACATAAAAGACTATATATGAACAATTTGTCACATTGCTTGGATCAGATGCCATTGAAATTCTTAGTAAGATCAGATTCAAGCACAGAGCATGAACTATCAACAAATCATTGAATGTGGTAACAATAAATAGAGATCCAAACTGTACAAATCTATTGGGAAATCAGAAATTTTATTTATGAAACCATACCTTACAGAAAAGGCACTTAATTGCTTCTTGCCTTGATAACTTTGCAAGTGTCCATTAACACGAACATACATCCCATCTCTGTTGCACAATGGAATTAAAAAATGTAAAAGCGTATAATGACATTTAAACAAACAACAAATGCTTAACTGAGTTAAACGGAGAGAACTTACTCAAGTGCATCCATTTCTCTTGTGTCAATCTTTTCAGTTACCCTGGTTCAAAAAAATTGGTTACATAATAGTTTAACACTTCATGTCAAAATTGCTTCTCTAATTTAAATACTGATGTTTAATGTGGCGAAGAAACAAAAAAAAATAACTTCAATGGTATCAGTACTATAAAAGAAAACAAGTTAAATGACAATAGGATGATATTCATAATGTTCATTGAATTCAAATGGAATCTGCCGCATTACCATCTTATGCATTCAATTCGGCCTGTTCCATCATCCAGTTGGAAACGAATGTCTGAGGGCCTTGAGTTTTTGTTAAATGCCATGCCAACCGCGGTAACCTGAACCAGCAAATCACCCAAAATAAAAGAAAAGATAGAAAACTGAACCAATCAAATAACCGAGTGAGTTATCTGAATCCTCTTCAAATAAGCTGCATAGATCTGTAACTATAGCCTATTGATGCCAAAATTTTAACACTACGATTCTTTTCATGCGAATCAAACAAAAATATAAGGGAATCAGTGCAAGGATTTGAGAAAATGTACATTGGCTACATCAACACCGCCAATTATGAAATTGGATTTCTCATCACCAGATTGAGATGCTTCACTTATCATCTTCACCGTCGCTGGTACCAACCCCCGTGCATCACGGCTCAGCTAAACACCAAACAGGTAAAAAAAATTAGATCGATCAACTACAAACAGATCCCTGGGCAAGATTTTCAAGATTGCCAAACAGCACATAGAAATGATTAAATATAGAGATCACTTACTCTTGCAGGAGATGGAGTTGAGTTAGCGAACTGAGAGGGCGTGAATCCATCGAACTGACTGCTAGAGAACATGTTTGCAACCCTAAATGCTGAGGATAAAGAGAGAGGAAGAGACAATAATGAGATTGAAATTGAAATTAATTCAACTGTATATAAGTAGTGGTAGTGAATGAGAAGGGTAAAGGGTTTGGGTTGGCTTACCGCTTTAAACTTTTCCCGCCAAATAGGTAGGATTTTTCCCGCCTGAATTTTCATTTTTAGAAGAAAAAAACTCAAGAAGTGGGCTTGCCCACTGTCATCTCACTACGATGTCGTTTAAATGTGTATTAGCGTTGTAGAGAAGGCTGCTTTCTAGGTCCAATTTGAGATTCTCGGTCTGGATTTTGTAAATTTCCGAGATCAATAGGATTTGGCAATATATGTACTGTAGTTAGAACGAAATGACATAGGATCAAATCTTTGAAAGTGTACTTAAGGGAGGTAAAACTTGAATTTAGGGATGGGTGGAACTCGAACCCTGATAGGTTTTGACTTTATCTGATCAGGTCGAATTTTTTTTTTTTGAAAAAAATTGAGGTCAGATTGAGTTGGGTTTTTTCAATAATAATTTCGGGTCGAATCGAATTTTTTAAAGAATGATTTCTGGTCGGGTTTAGTTTTAGAGTGAAAAAATAACTCGATTTGAGATTAATAGTATAACTTTTTATATATTTTTAAGGATATTTGCATTAATGATATCTCTTTATATATATATATATATTTTATATAATTAAATCATTAAAAAATTTATAATTAGGTCACTATTCTTTTATAGATAGATCCCTAAAATTTAAAATTTTTAATATCTCGGGTTGAATTTTAAAGCTTAAAATTTAGGTCGGATTGAGTTAGAATTTTTCAACCATAGAAACAGGTCAAGTTGAGTGACGGGTGGGAGGGTTTAAAGTTTAGGTTGAGTACAGGTGAACCAAAAATCTAACTCTACAACCCATGACCATCTCTAAACTTGATATGTTAGGTCAAAAAAATTATTATAATTTACGCTATTATCGGAGATGAAACTCAAAGTAAAAGTTTAAAGTTAACTAAAAAATTTAAAATTTTGAAGGTTTAAACAAAAATTTTAATAAAATCTCCGTGAGAATTTTTAAAATCTATTTTTAAAATATTTAATTAATGCATAAACATTAAAACAATTCATTAGATCAAACTTATTCGCGGATAGATTTACCGTTATTATTTGATTTGTATGTGATAATGAAATGAGTTACCGGATCAAGACAAACAATTTGAACACAAATTACTTTACTTGTTTAGAATTGATTCATGTCTATTTTGAAACGTACTTTAGAGAATATATTAAGAATCACACATGATAAGAGAATATCATCCAACTTTAAGTGCGGGTTTGGAAATGAACGAGACCATAAGTTTAATATTATTGATGAACATTAAAAATAATTATAAAATTTTAAAGGTTCATATATTTAATTATATTTCATATGAAAATATAATTTAAAAAATGAAGTATAAAAGTTACTCCATATAAATAAAATAAAAACTAAAAAAATCAAAGATAATACAAAGGGATCGATACCCCAGCCCCCATCGAATCTCCTATCTGCGCCGCGCCCTTTGATTAGGGGTCCATTCTTCAAGATTGTGCCGTGTCCGTATTCAATGGAACGTTCATTTCTCAGTTTGACATGAACTTCGCTTTTGTTAGTGGCATTGGGCACGGGTAGAGATATGAATCACAAAATATGCTCGGACCACTCAGGGAGTGGGCCTATACCCCTTTTATCAACCATATTCGATCAGGAACGAACACATAATTATATATTAAAAGATATATATTATTTAATAAAAATATATATGAAAAATTTAAAAAATAATTTTAAAAATTATAATTTTAAATAAATACGATTGTCTTTTAACATACCCGGTCCATCCTTTCTCCTAGTCCTAGGTAGCAAGCCATCTCTAACCGTCCATTGTCAAATGTAGCGGAAAGTCTAAAGTTGAACCCTAGGCATGCAACAGTACCGCTATGTTCACTGCACTGAAACGATGTCAAACTTTCTCCTTTCTGAAACAAAACCAAAGCCATTGAATCGGGTAGGCACCCTTCACTCAACAGATAAAGTTAGGTCCACAACATAAAATCTTATTTACGAACCATCGAATTTATTATTACTCGAATTAACAGATATCGATAATTATTTTCTCAGTTTTATCCGGACAGGGACGGAGTCAGGATTTGAGATTGAGGGGAACAAAACATAAATGTCTAGAAGTAAGGGACAAATTTATAAAAAAAAAAAAAACAATTTAAAAAAAATTAAATAAAGGGACAAAAGTAAAAAAAAAAAAAATCGGGGTGGAGGGCGATTACCCCTCTCCACCCCTATATAACTCCATCCCTGTATCCGGGTATAAAAAAGTCTTTAAAAAGTAGTGGTGACAATGTATCTGGAGGTAACCTATTCCCCTCTACCATACATATATTCTCCCCTCTCCCCCTTTGCATTTGTTTCATTGGTTGGCTCAAATGGTTTGGCGGACCCTTTTGAACAACTATTCTGGACCATTTCTGGTGACCAAAAGTGCTTTGTACCGAGCAGTAGCGGAGGGTTGTGAGTGGGGGAATATGTGCTCAACACTAATTGAATTCAACATCGAGTTTGCCTGTACTTGTATGACCCGATGGCCAATAGCATCATCACCACGTACACTCATGTGCATCTCATATAGTACGAGTACGAATAATCAAAATTCAATTTGATATCGTCCGAGCTACATCAACACTATAATCAATAATAGATATATTTGAGGATAGATATAAATAAAAATTTTAAAATCTCGTAATAATCGTATATCTTAAATATTATATGAAATACAAAGGTATTACATAAACACGTGTGTATATATATATATTTCAGAAATGGTATAAAGAAGATAAGATGATTTTTTTTATTCTGAGAAAAGATTCACAATTTTTTTAAGAAATGTAAAAGCAATATTAATTAATTTAAAGGAACAAATAAATAAATAAATAAATAAAAGCTAAAAAGGAACAACTTTTAAAAATATTAGGAAACTTGTATTAAAACTTTATTTGTTTTTAATTCTCAATAATTCTTAAATTTGTGAAGTGTGTGAAGTGAATTGAAAGAAGCAGCGCGTGGGCGGACCAAAGCGGCCAAGCGGGTCCCATGGTGGGCTGGTGGCTACACTTTTTTGGCACTACAAATGGAGGGCAACGATTAAGGGATTCTTCCTTCTTCTCCGTTTCACGTATATATAAACACATCAACGCTGGAACAGAGACTCCATTCATTTACGTTAATAACACCAAAGTCCAAACCCTTAAACTCCGAAAAAGGGAAACGTCTCCGTCATTTTATTCCAACACTTACTTTATTCGTGCTGCTTCGCAGCATTGGTAACCAGCATCTCCTTTTCCGTTCTCAGATTTCATATCGGCTTTTGTTGTATACATGCTCTAACAGCTGCAAGTTCCTTCTCAGGCTGATTAACACACGACGGTTGGAAAGATGCCGGGCGGTAATGGCATAAACCTCGAGGAGATCAAAAACGAGTCCGTCGATCTGGTATTTTTTTTCTTTCTTTCATCCGTTTGAATCAATCGTATTGATTTTGAATTTTGATACATGCAAGTTTATATTGAATTTTAGCTATTGGCTTGTGTGTGTGTTTGTTCAAGTGTTTAATTTGCTTTTAAATCATAAGAAATGGCTGTGTATGTTTTGTGCCGTTCTCTGTTCTGGAATTTATTGAAACGCAACGATTGTGTATCTCAACTTTTAATTCCTTGTTTCACTAAAACAGTGGAGGTTTTCGATTTTTTTGGAACTCACCAAGCGTGATTGAAACGATTTTTTTATGAATTTAAACACAAACAAAGTGGAAAATCGTTTTCTGGGATATGATTTCTTTTTCGTGTATATGATTCATGATTAGATAGTGAAGCAGTTATGTTTCTTACTTTTTTTAAGCATTTTCTCGCGTTCCAAACAGATTAAGCGACTATTTGCTGCTACTTGAGCTTAATACTACTAGTATCTCCATTTTAATTTTGATATCGTATCTGTTTCTGGAAAGATCTATTACCTATTTTCTTTCTCCTTATCTCTACCATGGGCTTTGATCACATCCTTTTCGGTCTCTGTATTTTTTCCTTCTTTTTTCAAAAGGATAAAGTGGTTTGGACTTTGGATTGAGCTAACATCTTGGAATAAATGTAGGACTCACTATTTTTCGCCTCAAATCCTGCTTTTGTTTTTCAACGTTAATTATTGCTATTGACAAGTAAACGGAAATTTCCTATTTCTAGGACTCTTAAGAAAATGTTGTTATTAGGATTTTTAAACAGAAAAATATTTTTTTAAAAAGGATAATTTGTTTTTTTTACTTAGTTATCTGAGTTTTGTTCGCGTTTTGATATTCTTGAATGAGAGAATCTCGTGAAAGAAATAGTGATAAGGTTCACGAGGTCGTTGGAAAACATAGTTGACAAAATGGGTTTTGTTTTGACGGTGAAGAAAAAGAGGATCATATAATTCATAATCTGTCTGATTGGCTAATTGCGTACAACCTATACCAGTTTTATGTTGGTCTATTTAAAGTTCAAATCATGTTCTTTTCTACTTTCCTTTTAAAAGAAAATTACATCCTATTATTTTTGTTGTTAGTAACATGTTTATTGCTGGCTCCACAAATTAATGGAATGATAACAGAGTTACGGAATATATATATATATATATATTATAATATTATATTTTTTGATATAATTTAATATCTAACTTATTAATAGATTAATTCGAATTTAATTATATACTATCATTTTTTACTCTCCTAAAATGCTACTAATCATTTAAACTTTTAAGGAATATTTTTTTTTGTAATTATTGAGAATATTTTTCACCATATAACGAGTATATGATATATAAATTATATTGAATTAGTCATTAATTAAAAAATAACAGTCGAAAACTCAGGCCTCTGACATTACCTATGCCTCTATATATGATAATCTTACCATTAATATATAACAAATTTATCATGTTTGCTTTAGGCTTATGTACATTTGGGATTTTGAAGTTGAAGAATTTTGGGTGTACTCTTTTTCTTTAGTTTGAACACACTATGTCTGTGTCATCATGCGTCACGTACTCAGATAAAATCTTATCATGGGAAGGGACATGAAATAGGGACGAGAATTGACTTTTAAGAAAAAACCTGCTTTGCTGATTGTTGAAATGTGCTGATCGGTTTTACATCATTTACTGCTATGGCGGTGTTTCTGCTTCCCAGGAGCTCTTGAATTGAAACCCTCCAAAACATTACCTACATATATATTTAAAAGAGGTTCTATTTACCCCCATTTACTTTTTTTCGTTTGTTTTTAATTGATTTTGAGGTTGTCTCAGGTGGTGGGTTCTATTATATAATTTCAGCTTCTACGCTAAGCTTTCGTACCCATAAAGTTTTCATCAGAAGTTCGATTTTTTTATTTGGTTGTCACTTGCCTGGCCGCATATGTTCTTTGTTATGCGACACTTGATTTCTACTTAAATGCATACACACACGCACACAAAACAATCATTCTCCGTAGGAGCACTTTTGATTGAAGAACTAATAATTAAGTTGGCTAAGGAAATGATAATTGCTTATAGGAACGGATACCCATTGAGGAAGTTTTCGAACAACTGAAATGTACAAGAGCAGGGTTGACTACCGACGAAGGCAACCAACGCCTTCATGTTTTTGGACCAAACAAACTAGAAGAGAAAAAGGTTCATACAATATCATAATCTCTTACATACGAGTTTCTAAATTTGGACTTGTATTCAGTTGTATAATCTGCTATGTAACATGGTGCCAACAGGAGAGCAAATTTCTCAAGTTCTTGGGTTTTATGTGGAACCCTTTGTCCTGGGTCATGGAAGCTGCTGCTATAATGGCTATTGCCTTGGCAAATGGTGATGGAAGGCCTCCGGACTGGCAGGACTTTGTTGGTATCATTGTCTTGTTGGTGATCAACTCCACTATCAGTTTTATCGAAGAAAATAATGCTGGTAATGCTGCAGCTGCTCTCATGGCTAATCTCGCTCCCAAAACTAAGGTGGAAATCAATATTCACTCTCTGGCTTGTTGAGAATCATCTTTCTGTCTTATTTTAATCATGATTTCAGCTAGTTGTTCTTGTACCATAATGTAGGTTCTTAGAGATGGTCGATGGAGTGAGCAAGAAGCAGCAATTTTGGTTCCTGGGGATATTATTACTATTAAACTTGGAGACATAGTTCCAGCTGATGCTCGCCTTCTTGAGGGTGATCCTTTGAAGATTGATCAATCTGCTCTCACTGGGGAGTCTCTACCCGTCACAAAAAATCCATCAGATGAAGTGTTCTCTGGATCAACCTGTAAACAGGGTGAAATAGAAGCAGTTGTTATTGCAACCGGTGTTCACACCTTCTTTGGTAAAGCTGCCCACCTAGTGGACAGCACCAATCAAGTTGGGCATTTTCAGCAAGTGCTGACCGCCATCGGTAATTTTTGCATTTGCTCAATTGCTGTTGGAATAGTCATTGAGATAATAGTCATGTACCCAATACAACACCGCAAGTATAGGGATGGAATTGACAATTTATTGGTTCTCTTGATTGGTGGAATCCCAATTGCTATGCCTACTGTGTTGTCTGTCACCATGGCTATTGGTTCCCATAGGCTTTCTCAGCAAGGGGCTATCACAAAGAGAATGACAGCCATTGAGGAAATGGCAGGCATGGATGTTCTCTGCAGTGATAAGACTGGAACTCTTACTCTAAACAAACTTACAGTTGATAGAACCCTAATTGAAGTGTTTACAAAGGGAGTCGAAAAAGAGCATGTTTTACTATATGCAGCAAGGGCTTCAAGGACTGAAAATCAGGATGCCATTGATGCTGCAATTGTAGGAATGCTTGCTGATCCAAAGGAGGTATTAATTTTTTTCAAGTCTCTAATTCTGTTGTTACCATTAGGTCCTAGAAATCTATATCAACTTTTATACTGATTGGCCAGGCACGAGCTGGTATCCGCGAGATCCATTTCCTACCATTCAATCCTGTAGACAAGAGAACTGCACTAACCTACATTGATTCTGATGGAAACTGGCATCGTGCTAGCAAAGGTGCTCCAGAACAGGTACTAATACTTTTCTCCCATTTTGGAATATCAATTTTTGAAGTTTTAGGTAGATAACTTCTAACTCATATGCATTCATTTTTTTGAAATAGATCTTAGATCTTTGTAATTGCAAAGAAGATGTCAGGAGAAAGGTTCATTCAGTTATTGATAAATTTGCTGAGCGTGGACTTCGATCTTTAGCTGTTGCAAGACAGGTCAGACAAACAAACATTTGCAAGATTCATGTTGATTAGATAAATTAATTGGTGTAGTCATATTTTTTAGTTTCCATTTCTACAGCAAGTACCTGAAAAAACAAAGGACGCTCCTGGGGCACCATGGCAGCTTATTGGTTTGTTGCCACTTTTTGATCCTCCAAGGCATGATAGTGCTGAAACCATCAGAAGAGCTCTAAACCTTGGAGTGAATGTTAAGATGATTACTGGTAAGATTTGTTTAAATTTTATTTTATTGTTTTATATCGTCTATAATTTAAAGATGTAAATTTTGTATTATTTTTCTATTATACCAGGGGATCAGCTTGCCATTGCCAAAGAAACTGGCAGGAGGCTTGGAATGGGAACCAACATGTACCCTTCATCTTCCTTGTTGGGTCAAGACAAGGATGCTTCCGTTGCTTCTCTCCCTGTAGAAGAATTGATCGAGAAGGCTGATGGATTTGCTGGAGTATTCCCTGGTGTGTTTAATTGTAAAATGTCCCATGTTATCCTTGCCGCTTGTTATCATGCACATCACTTACTGATTTCCAGGAACATTTGATATTCTTGGGTCGTTCTTGATGGTGTCATTATTTTATTTGCCATAAGGTCCCCTGCTAACTGCCCTCCTAACAATTTGTTTTCACATCAATGACAGAACACAAATATGAAATTGTTAAAAAGCTACAGGAGAGGAAACATATTTGTGGCATGACAGGAGATGGTGTCAACGATGCTCCTGCTCTAAAGAAGGCAGACATTGGAATTGCTGTTGCTGATGCCACAGATGCTGCTCGAAGTGCTTCGGACATCGTGCTTACTGAACCTGGGCTAAGTGTCATTATCAGTGCTGTGCTGACCAGCAGGGCTATTTTCCAAAGGATGAAGAACTATACCGTAAGTCATATTGACGCTTACTTTTGTTTGCATTCTACAGTCCTTTACTCCATGGGGCAAGTGTTTCTAACTTCATCTCTTGTTCCTTTCTACTTTTGTAGATCTATGCTGTTTCAATTACCATTCGTATTGTGGTAAGTATAGATAGACTTGTTGAGATTTGGACAATGATAATGGCAAATAATTTTACTAATCGGTTAACTTATTCATTCTCATTTTGGCAGTTTGGCTTCTTGTTTATAGCATTGATATGGAAGTTTGACTTTGCGCCCTTCATGGTTTTAATCATTGCCATTCTAAACGATGGTAAGATAAACTTTATCAGACTGTTACTTCATTATGTCTATGTAAAAGCCACTGAGAAACCTACCACTGTCTTCCATCTGATTTATTTCATCATCACACATATCTATAGGTACAATCATGACAATTTCCAAGGACAGAGTAAAGCCATCTCCAATGCCAGACAGCTGGAAACTCAAGGAGATTTTCTCTACCGGCATTGTGCTCGGAGGTTACTTAGCACTGATGACGGTGTTATTCTTCTGGGCAATGATAGACACTGATTTCTTCTCTGTAAGTGGAGCTTTTGCCATATCTAATCTATGCCTTACAATGGGTGAGATTTTCTTCTGATTTTGCTATGTTTCCTTTCCTATATTTCAGGACAAGTTTAACGTTAGGTCTCTGAGGGATCGCCCTGAAGAAATGATGGCAGCTTTATACCTTCAAGTTAGTATTGTGAGTCAGGCCCTCATTTTTGTCACACGGTCTCGCAGCTGGTCCTATGCTGAACGTCCTGGACTTCTATTAGTCGGTGCATTTATTGCAGCTCAGCTGGTAAGAAAATTTAACTCAACATTCGAGATGTCATCTGTTCGAAAGTCCGTCTTCCTTTTCATAAGAGTTCGCCTCACTTCATTTTCAGTAAAACAACTAGTTAGACCATACTGAAGCCTGACGTAGTGAAGTTTGATAGTGACAATGTTCACGAATTCTGCTTCATGAGTTTTCATTTTATTTTTCGAACGTAACAGACTGCCTCCTGTTAACATATACTGAAGCTTAGCCTCTTGTATTTGGCAGGTGGCCACTCTGATAGCTGTGTATGCAAATTGGGGTTTTGCAAAGATAAAGGGCATGGGTTGGGGATGGGCTGGTGTCATCTGGCTTTACAGTGTGGTGACTTATATTCCACTTGATCTTATAAAATTCGCAATCCGCTACGTTCTTAGTGGAAAGGCTTGGGACAATCTTTTAGAGAACAAGGTAAGAGTAGTCATAAATTTCAATGGATTTCTCTCCATTTCTGCTACAAAATATTTTATATATGTTTCTGATTTGGTTTCACTTATTATGCTGTGCTCCCATAAAAGACTGCCTTCACTACGAAGAAAGATTACGGAATAGAGGAACGAGAAGCACAATGGGCAACTGCTCAGAGAACTTTGCATGGTCTTCAACCACCAGAAACCTCGAACGTATTCAACGAAAGGAGCAGTTACAGGGAGCTTTCAGAGATTGCAGAGCAGGCCAAGCGTAGAGCCGAGGTTGCTAGGTGAGTTGAACTAGTTTTCATTCATATCATATGCACAAAATTTCCTTTTTGTGATTACGATCTTAACATAAAACTTGTGTTGTAGGCTAAGGGAGCTGAATACACTGAAGGGTCATGTTGAATCCGTTGTGAAGCTGAAGGGACTCGATATCGATACAATTCAGCAGCATTATACAGTTTAAAGCTAAAGCTGCAAGCAGCATATGACCAACAAAGGATCATGGTAATCCTTTCTCTTTCCAAAGAAAACATTGACGATGAACATGGGCTATAGCCAATGTTATGAGACAAAAAATAATGGAAATGGATTTATAGTATGGTTCGTATTCTAAGATGGTCTAGGTTATGTATGTAACCTGGCTTGGTTGTCTTGCCTTGCTTTCTTAATCTTCTCCATTTACACAAGCCCCTCCCCTTTTTTTAGTCTTTCTTCCCTTTCCTTTCCTCGTATGGTCACCGTATCGTAGATTCGAATCAGCTACCAAAGGTCGTAAATTCCTTTGAATGCAAATATTTTGATAAATATATTTGATGAGTTTACATATTTAAGGTAAAGAAAAAAGCATCAATTTGTACTTATTTCTTGATTTCTATTCAAATTCAACTCAGTTTTGAGGTTGAACCTTTGCAAATAGGGAACCAATTCTTCACCGGCAGCCACTGATGTATGCACCGCTCGACCACGTGATACCTTTCACACTGCAATCTCCCTACTTCATCTCCATTTTAGTAACATGAGATATAACTAACGTATACTGATAATTTGAGAATTAAATTAAAGTGTTTTAAAATTTGAGAATTAATTTAAAATGAGATTTTTGATGCAATCCTAGATAGATTCCCCACAAGAGATCAGGGATAGATTTAAAAATGACATAAAATTTAAGATCCATAATTTAAGTGTTAAAACTAGAGTTTTAGATTTTAAAATTAATTGAATAAAAAATTATATAGATTTTGTATCAAAATATAACCTCTAATATTATTAGGTATAGTTGTTACTTTCTAAGCAAGTAAGACCTTGCCTATGAATATAAGAAATTTAATTTAGAGTGAAATTTGTTTAATTTAATATTTTATAGAATTTTAATAAATAATAAAAAATTGGTTAAGATTTAATTTATAGATTCTTTTCTAAACAATCAAGACAAACATTCTCGTATTTATGGGACCATATTGAAAAAATTTGAAAAGTTGAAGGACTGAATGTTACTTTATCCCATGTTTGCACCGGTAAGGATCCAATTCCAACTCCAAGCGCTATTTATTGGTGGGCTGAACATAATCTGCAATTAAAGGATGGATCCAATTTTGTTTTGGAATATGATCAAATGGACCCCCATGATTCTGGATCTATTATAAAATGACCCTCAAGAAAGCAAGGGTAGTAGTCGTTGAATTGAATTCTCGAAACGAACCTCCTAAGAACCGAAGCTGCTGATTCCGCTACTGTTACTGATTTGCGTAGCTTCACAAGGTTGAGCTTCAGATATCTCTTTATTTTATTAGAATTTTCTATTTGATTTGTACAGCTGATTCATCTTTTGTGGTTTATTTTAATTTTTCCTCAATCAAGATTTAGTTTCCCCCCAAAACCAATGTCTCGCGTGTACGTGGGTAACCTTGACCCACGAGTCTCGGAGCGGAATCTTGAAGATGAATTCCGTGTATTTGGAGTTATTCGGAGGTATTATTCTGTTTTCTCTTCCGTTTTTAACATACGCGTCTGTATTTTAAGCTTGATTCTGTTTTCGTGATTCTTCAAACGATGCCCTTCGTTTGTTTTTGCCAGTGTATGGGTTGCTCGGAGGCCGCCGGGTTATGGTTTCATAGACTTTGATGATCACAGAGACGCCGAGGACGCAATTCGTGAATTAGATGGTATTTTTCAACGTTCTTATTTTTTTATAATGCCTCGTCTCTTGTTGCATCCTAAATGCTTTGCCAAGTTAGCTGTGAATTGTGGTTCCTTTCTTGTTGTAAACCAAAGATGCAAAACTAGATAATGCCTTGGTTAGAACTTAGCAGCTAGCACATCAGTTACTGGGCTGCTCTTTCCTTATTAAAATTTATGATGAAAGGTCGATTTTTTCTTGTTTTGCTAATAACATGGATGGTATTTACAACGGGCCTCTCTCCTTTTGTAATTTACTCTCTTGTTGATTTTATCATTGTCTACGATTTGTTTTTCTGTTGTTTTTGACTGAAGAAAGTCAAAAACTTTTTGGGGTATAACATAGTGTTAGTCTCTTGCATCCATTTAGAAGGAAGTCCCTATTTTCCTTTTCTTATCGACACCTTTATTGAGCATGAGTTTGTCATTTGAGATCACAACATTTTCGGTGTACTTGGAGCAGGTATGAATGGCTGGAGAGTTGAGTTTTCTCATAATTCTAGAGGCAGAGGTGGTGGCCGTGGAGGCAGTGGTGGAGGTGGCCGTGGGCGCTCTAGTGGTTCTGATTTGAAGTGCTATGAGTGTGGTGAACCTGGTCATTTTGCTCGAGAATGCCGCTCGCGCGGTGGTTCACGAAGACGTCGCAGCCGCAGCCCTAGATATCGTAGGAGCCCGAGCTATGGGCGCAGGTAACGCCTTATGAGTTAGAATTGGTTATTTTTATGATTGATCGAAGTCTGTAATCTGTATGCGATTGGATAACACTTAGCAACCTGATGTAGAAGTTACAGTCCTCGTGGACGATCCCCAAGACGCTGCAGTCTCTCCCCCCGTGGACATAACTACAGCAAGTCTCCACAATATCGTGGCCGTGAGGAATTGCCATATGCTAATGGGTGGAGATCCTTGAACTTGATACTAGTTGCTTAAAAGGCCTTCTTCTCCAATTAAGATCTTGTCATCCATCCTCTGTTTTCTTACCTATACATATGATCATGCTCACTTCACTTGTCTTGATTTATTTTGTGTTATACTATTTTTTTTATATATAAAAGAATTAAGTATCTGTACTGAATTTGGTGCAGAAATGGTGTAAGAGAGCGCCACAGGAGCAGGAGCTAAGTACCACAGCTTTTGTGTGAGGAGACTTGGATTAAGCTTGTTTAGTTTGTTTGGACTTCAGTGCTACTGTTTTAATTGGGCAACGCCCTCAGCCTCTTGGATTTGGATAAGTTCATTTCCCTTTTTCTTTATTCTATGTTGGTTTTTTCTTTACTTTGTCTTCCGTATATAGTCCTTTCTGCACATTAAAGAAGAGGCTTAAGATGACTTTTATATAATTTTGATAAATCGTTCCAGGAACTCTGCTAAAAATTCATTTTTTTCCCTTCTTTTTTTTGTGTTGAGGTGTTTTCTGGGTCTGCCTCAGTGCTTTTCTGCTTCTACACTCTCCTGGGATTTAGTTCTTTACTGGTCTCCGGCTATGAGATCTTCAATACTATAGATGATTGTGGGTCCCATTTGTCATCATCTCTACTCTCTACTCTCTACTCTCTACTCTCTACTTGGCTATTTGCTACTGTTTGTTTGAACGAATCCATCTCTCCGGTTGTGATGCAACTTCACTCAAACTCGAGTGGCTTTTGAGGAGCTGCGCCAATTACTTCTCTTGCAAGTACATTAATATATCTGTTCTACAGCAGTTGATATTTTAGTGTCTTTAAAACATCTAATTTCTGTGCAAACTTCTAAAAGAGAAGAAAAGGACATTGTCTGTATTTTCAATGTGTTTGAAAGCTGGGATGCTGAACTTGGCTTGTCTAACTCAGTCACAAGTTAATTTATAGCGTTGGCTACACAACGAATATTGAATTGGCACTTCCCTTTGTGGTCTGGACTGTCAAATCTTGGTTATTGTGTTTTAGCATAGTAGCTTTGTCTGATGTATATAATGCATATATATTAGTAGTGTTTAACGGTGTTTGACGTCCGTAAAATATTACTTTATTTAAAAAATATTTAAGTGTCTAAACCATAAATACAGAAAATAGTTTGGTTTCAAAATAAATAATTTAGCCTATAAATTCATTTATTAAATTCCCCCCATTTCGTCCATTACTGGCAGGGGCAGCCTGATTCTCGAGTCAAGCGCAGATCCGCATTCCCCTATGATAATGATATCATCTCCATCCAATTGCGGGATATGATTTCAAACGTGTTGTGCAACGTTGACCCATGGGTTTAGTGCTATTTACGTGTTCTTTTTCTCAAGGATGTCGACAAAGATGGTCACTAATGCTCAACTCATTGGAAAGATATTTAATTTTATATAAAATTTTGATGTTTAAATAAAAACACTTGATTTAGTTTTTTATTAATAAAATAGAATATTATTATTGGTTTTATTAAAAATATCTTAATCTAAATAAAAAAATACCCAAAATAATATTTGATAGAAACTTAGAGATTAACTCACAAAACAAATCGAGAAAAAAAAACAATAACCACCGAAAGAATTCAACTAATGTCATTATGTTGTAGTAGGGATAAAACCGCAACATGATTACAATCATATTTAATATGCGTAACATGAATACTCCATAGTTGAGCTATTAATGTTAAAATAAAAGGAATAAGATCACTCTCGATAACTTCTTTAATCCCATAATTAAACACCTTGATTGTTTTAAAATCATCAAAATCAACAATCAAACAAAAGATATCAATAGATAACGTAAATTACCAAACCTTCATAAATACTCCAAAGTTCTCCTTCAAAGATTAAGCAAATTTCAATCTTTTTAAAAAAATTAATCAGTCAATTATCATTCTCATCTTGAATAATACCATCACAAGATGAATTTTTTATCGTGTGATACATTGATCTATCTGTGCTAAGTTTATGACAACCACATCTAATTTTGAACAGCCACAATCACAAAGCGGTTATAATCTATATAAATTTTCAATGTTGTTCAATTGACTCAGTCAATAACCATTATATGTTTTTTTATAATATATATATATATAATATTTTTAAATTATCTTTACTATTTTAAGTATAAAATATATATTCTTACATAATAAAAATAAATATTAATTTTATACTCAAACCCAATTATCTTAAGAGATATCAATGAAATGTTAAGGGATGGTTTAGAACAGATATCAACACTTTAAATATAAACATTTAATATAAAATTATCACTACAAATAATATATCTCTTAACTCATCGAAATAATATCAATTAATTATTAATAAAAAGAAAACGGTTGAATCTGAACTTAATTAAAATAATTAATGTCGTAAATTTTTATATGTCGCGAGTACATAGTTATAAATACTTTAGGTAAAATATATTTATATGGCAGTAGTAAAAAAATATTTTCTCTGTTTATTTTTTAGGGAAACTTTACCGAACACTGTTTTTCTCTCTCTTATTTTTTTTTTTACCATTTTAGATCTTAAATGCTTTTTTTTAATTAAAATTTTAATTTTTTCAAATATAATTTTTTCATCGAATCTTGTTTCAAAAACTCTATCGAACGGAATTTAAAAAAAAAATCGTATATTAAAGGTATTAAAAAATTATTCTTTTCCAATACTGTTTTCTATGTAGAATGGATAACGAGTAGTTGGGACAAGTGTGTCCCAACTATTACACCTCCCTACCTTCCTAACTCCCAATAACGAATCGTGCTTGCCTCATCTCAACTCCAAACAATGCCAATTGCCAGACAAATTGTTTTAAACAACTACTATGAGGACTTATTATTAAAACTTACAAGAAATAAATTAAAATTAAATTCCATTAAAAATGTGCAGAAAAAGCAAGCGAGATCCATTGAAATATCTTCCATCTCAGAAAAAAAAAGTTCATGTTTTTCACGTCCTGTAGGATTACTGCATCCTTTCTTCCAAAGTTCATAACTTGTAGAATCCCCTGACATGTTTTCCATTCCATTTTGGACTATTTCGTCTTCCTTTTGTTTTGTTTGTTAAAGCTTGCATCTTGTTACTTGAAATCAACTTTCCTTCTATTGTTTCACGGTGTCAGTTGGAAAAAATTAAGACCCACCCTTTTTTTTTTACCAGAAAGTAGGGAAGATTTTCTTAAAGACTGGACTTTTCAGATAGTTTTGTTGCTTTAGAGATGCACCCATTTCTCTGCCTAAGCTTGTTTTCACTTTACTCATGAATATATGACAAAATTTCAAGGATGGGGTCCAAAACAGAGAAGCTAGTGAGGTAATGTTGAAAAACATGTTTTCTTTTGCATTTCTCGATTTCATTTTCTCTTGAAATCTCCACTGGTGTTGCTTCTTGAGTTCTCAGGTTCAACAGCAACGGAAGTACAGATATGGAGAAGCCACTCCCGGCTTACAAAGCAACAATCCCTTTGCTGAAAACTGAAGGAGGTCATAGTGATAGAATTATTAGTAGTATTGGCTGTAGTAAAAATAATAATTGTAGAATTCCCAAATTTGGGAAGTCTAAGGTTTTTCCAGAGAATCATGAGGCAAGGAGGGAGAGAATTCTAGATCCTGGTAGTGAAAACTACTTGCAATGGAACAGGATTTTTCTCTTCTGGTGCTTAGTAGCTCTATTTGTCGATCCATTGTTTTTCTACCTGCCTTCAGTCATCAACAATGACCATACATCTTGTATGGATGCTGATTCGAATCTAGGAATCGTTGTGACATGTTTTCGAACACTCGCCGATGCCTTTTATGCGTTGCATATCATCATCAAGTTCCGAACGGCTTACGTTTCGCCTACCTCCAGAGTATTCGGGAGGGGCGAACTTGTTACCGACCCTCGTATGATTGCCAGCAGGTATTTGAAATCGGATTTCTTAATAGATCTACTGGCTGCCCTGCCTCTTCCCCAGGTACTCTATGAAGGCCTTTGATGTCATAGATTGATGTAAATGTTACATTCAGCAACTGAAATTTGATAACTTTATGATGTTTATTCCTTTCACCTTGTTGGCAGATTGTGATATGGTTCATTATACCAGCAACTAGGAGTTCTCATGCTGACTATACTAATAATGCATTGGTGTTGATCGTTTTGGTGCAATATGTTCCCCGGTTGTATTTAATCTTCCCTTTAAGCTCTCAGATTATCAAAAGCACCGGAGTTGTCACCAAGACTGCCTGGGCCGGAGCTGCATATAATTTGTTGCTTTACCTGTTAGCTAGCCATGTATGCATATAATCTTGCCTATCTTTTTAAAGGGTGGACATAAAAATGATTCAGCTTCTCTTCCTGTAGGTTTTAGGGGCATCGTGGTACTTGCTATCCATCGAACGACATGTAATATGCTGGAAATCGGAATGCAGAAAAGAGACTAGTCCTCTGCAATGCAATCTTCATTACCTCGATTGTGGCACGTTGCGTGATGTTGGTCGCCAGAAATGGGAAAACACTACCGTTGTGTTTACTAAATGTCACCCCAGTAATGACAACAGTTTCGACTATGGGATTTTCGAAATCGCTTTGACTAAGCACGTACTCTCTTCAGACTTCCTTCAGAAGTATTTCTATTGTCTTTGGTGGGGTTTGCAGAATTTGAGGTATTCCCTTATCAACAAGCAATACTTTAGATGGATTTACAAGATATTAATAGGTTACATTGTGAAATGACTTGGTTATCGAAATTCTTGATGTGTAACCATTGCTTTCTGATTTCCCAGCTCCTATGGACAGTCATTAAATGCAAGTACGTTTGTGTGGGAAACCTTGTTTGCCATACTGATTGCCATTTTGGGTCTAGTTCTATTTGCACATTTAATTGGGAATATGCAGGTATTGTCGACGCCTTTTACACCATTCATACTGCTTATGACATTGGATCGAATATATGTACTGTCAGGATTCGATTATCATACATAATTCTTCCATTGATGTTTGTTTCTTTAACTGGTTCAACTTGTGCTTTCCTCTCTTTAGATCTATAAACCTTTGGTTAGCTTGATCTGTTTTTCCCGGTGCTCGAATGTGTTTCAAGCCATAGCTGAAGTAGTTTAACTTTGTAGGACCTGCTGCATAGGCCTTCATTATACACTCATTCCCATCTAATTTGTTGTCATGGACTCAGACCTACCTACAATCAATCACTGTGAGACTCGAGGAATGGAGGCTCAAGCGACGAGACACCGAGGAATGGATGAAGCATCGCCAACTCCCTCATGATCTGCGAGAACGTGTTCAGCGTTTCGTTCAGTATAAGTGGCTTGCAACTCGAGGAGTGGATGAAGAATCAATCCTACAGGCCTTACCTCCTGATCTACGTCGAGATATCCAACGCCATCTATGTTTGGACCTTGTCCGGCGTGTAAGTTCTTCGTCCTACTTTCATGTACTTAATGTCATGCAATAAAAATTTGTACTAAAATTGATGAGATTTGAGTTTTAATCACAATTTCAGGTCCCTTTTTTCTCACAAATGGATGATCAACTACTGGATGCCATATGTGAGCGCTTAGTATCCTCCTTAAGTACTCAAGGAACCTACATTGTTCGGGAAGGTGACCCTGTCACCGAGATGCTTTTTATCATCAGAGGAAAGCTAGAGAGTTGTACGACAAACGGAGGCCGGACCGGATTCTTCAACTCAATCACTCTTAGACCAGGTGATTTTTGTGGTGAGGAGCTACTTTCATGGGCTCTCCTTCCTAAATCTTCTTCAAACTTGCCTTCCTCTACAAGAACAGTACGTGCATTAGTCGAAGTCGAGGCCTTTGTCTTAAGATCAGAAGATCTTAAATTCGTTGCCAATCAGTTCCGACGTCTCCATAGCAAGAAGCTGCAGCACACGTTTAGGTACCACTCTTATCATTGGAGGACATGGGGTGCATGTTTTATTCAGGCTGCTTGGCGTCGGTACACGAAGAGGATGATGGCCAGGAACCTTAGCATGATGGAGTATGATGAAACACAACAAGAGGAAGAAGATGGTCTCGTCGTGTCTTCGGAATCAAGCCGTGTGAAACAGAATTTAGGTGTCACGATACTGGCTTCGAAGTTTGCGGCGAATGCGCGGCGAGGGGCTCAGAAGATGAAGGATGTTGAGATGCCAAAGTTGCAAAAGCCACAAGACCCAGACTTCTCGGAGGAGCATGATTTTGAATAAAATAATTTTTAAGAGTATGTTTATAATAACAAGATTAAATACTTTTAATAACAAATATTATGTTTTTTAAAAATATACTACAATAATAAATGTTAAAAAAATAGGTCACCTAATAATAAATATAAATATTGAGTGAAATTAGGTTTATAATGATTAATATTGAGAAAAATTATACCATTATAATAAATATTAAAATTTTGAATATTATAATTAATATAAAAATATATTTCTAATAAACATTTTTATTATAAAAATTATGAATTCTGGACGATTGTTTATCTTGTCGGGTCAGATACGATACTGATAGTAGGATGAGATTAGGGTGATAATGAGTCGAGCCGAGACCGAGCCAAGTCAGGTTCGGCTTAGCTCGAAAACAGGTATATCTGGGTTCGGTTCGGTTCAAGACTCGTCAAGTTTGGAATTTAGGCTCGAGTTCATCTTGAAAATAATATTATTGGGCTCGACTCGGTTCAAAATAGACAATTTTCTATATTATTGTGCTTTATTATTTATTTATAGTTTATTTTTTTGTTTATTATTTGTAGTTTTGTAAATTTGTTTTAGTTGATAATATTCAATTTATTTTATTATTTTTCTTTGTTAAACAAATTATTTTTAATGTATATATAAATATATATATGTATGCTTATATAATTATTTCGAGCCTGTTCACGAGCTTTTCGAGTCGAGCTTGCGTAAGCTTGGCTAGGCTCATTTAGATCCCGAGTCGAACTCACTCGAGCCGAGCCGAGTCCGAATAGCCCGCAAGCCAGACAAGCTCGTTATCACCCTTAGATGAGATATTAGTTCTCTTAGACAAATTTAGAAATATTATGAACGAAATAAATTAAGTTAAAAAGGTCGATGAAGAATTAATATTTTTATATAATAAGATTAGAATGAAGTATGAGATAGAATAATTTTTATATTATTATAATAAATATTATTAATTATATAACTTTAAGTAGTGTAATTTTTAATACTTCTTCAAAAAATTCTATAAATTTCATATTAGTTCTTTAAACACCCGATAATCTAATAAATAAGATAAGTTTAATTGACCACTAAATTTGAGGATAGATATGGCCCTAAAAATCGTTTTGATAATAAATTTATATAATAATTATTTTAAATTAGTTAATTAATAAATTATATACGTAAAATTATATAAAAAATAACTTAAACCAATTTTAATGGTGTGGTTTAGGGTGCTTAACGAGTTGAGTAACTCATGAGTTACTCGAATTCGATTCGATGAAATGATGAATATTCGATTCGGTTTAATTTAACTCGAACTCGACTCGATATATTAATGAGTTGAATTGAGCGAAGTCTAACTTGACTCAATAAGTTCGCGAATAACTCGTTAATATTTTAAAATATTTTTTAGTAATTACTTAAAATTATTTCATTAAAAAAATAAATCTTTTGATATTTTAAATTTGTTAATTGTCACTTTAATTTTAATATGTTAATTTAGTGTATTTATGAATTATTATATTCGAATTTAGACTTTAAAAGTGTTGTTATAAATTCTTTTGATATTTTTGTTTAAATTTGTTAATTTATGTTAATATTAAGCCTCATATAATATTATTAAATTTTATTTTTAGTTAAAAATAAAATAAGTTTTTAGTAAGCTTAACGAGCAACGAGTCGAATTGAGCAATTGAATCTTTAATGAGCACGAGCCTAACACAATTTTAACGAACTTAACGAATAATGAATCGAATCGAATAATAAAATTTTTTAACAAACGCGAATCAAACAATATCTAACTTATGATCGACTCGCTCGACAAACACCCTAATCTTGTAAAAGTTATCAATTCAAGTATATAATTGCGAGAGTGACCCGAATCGAAATAATTCATGTAAGTAACCCGATCCAAGATTAATTAGAGGACAGCTGTACACGCAGTCAATTTGCTGTTGTTTTCTTCATTACTAATTATTGTGGGGCCCACACCAAAACGAAAAGGCCCCTTTCTGCACTGAAACTGACAACTCCTGCCTCTCCACCCTCCAATTTTCAACCTGTAATAAAATCCTTCTATCTGGCTAAGACTCTTCCACGTGTTTCGTTTTTATTGGCTATCTCTAGATCTCCCCTGCCCCACATTGCACCGTCATCGAACAACTTGGTCAAAACTTCCATCATAACAGAAACCAAAACCAAAACCAAGACTCAAACCCAACTCTCAGAACTCAGACAGAAAATTCATTACTTGTCGAAATGGCGTCCAAGTTGTGCGATTCTTGCAAATCAGCAACGGCCACTCTCTTCTGCCGGTCTGACTCGGCGTTCCTATGCTCCGGCTGTGATTCCAAGATCCACGCAGCCAACAAGCTCGCATCGCGCCATGCTCGGGTTTTGGTCTGTGAAGTGTGCGAACAAGCGCCAGCTCACGTCACCTGCAAGGCCGACGCAGCCGCTCTTTGCGTCACCTGCGACCGAGACATCCACTCGGCTAACCCACTCGCTCGCCGACACGAGCGTGTTCCGTTGGCTCCCTTCTATGGTTCTGTAAAGCCCAACGCGGAGTTTAACTTCCTCGACGACCATTACTTCTCCGACGTCGAGGGTGACGCTGACGACAGCAGCAGGGAAGAAGCGGAGGCTGCCTCGTGGCTCCTTCCTAACCCTAATAACAACTATAAGGCTCTCGGAATCCCGGACGTGAACACGGGGCAGTACGTGTTTTCCGAGATGGATCCGTATCTGGATCTGGATAACGGGCACTTAGATCCGAAAATGGAAACCCGGGACCATGATCAGGAGCAGAACAGCTCTGCAACCGACGGAGTTGTCCCTGTCCAAATCAAAACCGTCCAAGCTCCGGCGGTTCACGATAACGGCTTCGACTTGGATTTCACTACACCCAAAGCCTTCCCTTACGGCTACAACTACACCTACAATCCTCACTGTATTAGCCACAGTGTAAGAATTAAGCAAAAGCAACAACCAGTATGGCAGTACACCGTCCTTCCATAATCAAAGTTTCAAATTTTAAAATTTTTCGTGTGTTATTTAGGTATCATCGTCTTCGTTGGATGTCTGGGTGGTTCCGGATGGTAGTACGGTTACGGACATATCAGTTCCGTTCGTGAAAGGGTCGACGGATTCAACCCTTCAAACGGCGGTGCAACTTTCATCGGCGGAGAGAGAAGCGAGGGTGTTGAGGTACAGAGAGAAGAGAAAGAACAGGAAATTCGAGAAGACGATACGTTACGCCTCGAGAAAAGCCTATGCGGAGGTCCGGCCGAGGATTAAAGGAAGGTTTGCAAAGCGCAGTGATATCAAAGTCGAAGTCGATGGCGGTAATGCGTATGGATTCGGCGTCGTTCCGTCGTTTTGAAAATAACCTCGCCGTATTCCATCTCCTAATCCTGCAGCAAGTACTAGTATTTTACGTTGAATTTTGGAATTGTAAGTTTTAAGGGTTTCCCCCCTCCTTTTCTGTTTACTTCCCTGCTTACTGAATTAATGTTTTTGTTCAGCAGTCTATCTGCAAGCAAGTGAAGAAGATGAAGATATTGTAATTTGTAAGCCAAATAACTGTGGAATCTGGTCCTTGATTCCGTCATGTTTATAGTATTAATGACTATAGTTAAGTTTTGGTCCCTATTCTATGAACAAGTTTAAGATTTATTCAGTAAAATGAACATAATTAGTCCAGTTAATTAGTGTTATTAACTATTTCAATTAAAGTATGGTGACAAAATTATAGATTAAGTAAAATAGAGGACCAAAAGCATAATTTAACCAATACTATATATATTTGTGCTAATGACTTACTTAAAATAAATTCTATTTTCATGCTGTTTTATATTTTAATTATTTTTATTTTATGAAAATGATAAGTTAGTCCCGTTGAATTTGAGTAATCCTAATAGAAATGGAAATTATATTTTTTTAGTTGATTCATATTAGAATATTACTATTTCTTAAGATGTGCATGAATTTTAATTAATGCTAAAAATATAATAAATATTATTTTAGTACTACAATAAGATACATTATATTATCAAAATATTTTAATTTAAATATTATAGACGATATTATTATGATAAACACTTTAAATCTCTAACATTAACCATAAAATAAATATATAAAATATTGATATATATTTATAATAGTTTTATTGAGTTGTTGTCGCACGTTAGTTTATCATCACTTATATATAATAATAATAATAATAATAATTAATGTATTAAAAATTAATTTATATAATTTACAAATAATTCTAATATCAAACTTTCATCCATTAAATTTGTTTTCAATAAATTGAAATCATATCTGTCCACTTCAAGCTAAAAAAACATGAACATAAATTATCATTCACACTTCAATGCTTTACATTAAAAGCTATTTATGGCCTGAATTATATAAATTATTACTTTTTGCACACATTAAAGTAGATGGTGATTAATTAATACGATTGATTCAAGTGATAAATAATTTAATATAATTTAAATAAGATCTTAAATTCGAAGCGGTATTTATACAAAAGTTCTCCGTTAAGAGATTCACCCATAAAAAACCAGATGTACGACGTGGGTCCATCCAAATTAATTAAAGCGTAATGTTAAAAATTGAAAAAACAATCAAACAAATTAGATGGTAATTAATAAACATTATATAAAAGCAACAATTATGTAACAGATAAGATTGTATTTAAATCCAAACTGAATAATAAGATAATTTTTTCTAGTATAGGTATCAATTTGAAAAGAATTATCAACTTCAGGTACTAAGTTTTAAAATAAACCTTTTTTACCGATAGGTATAATATCAATCTCCTTAATAGCTCTCCGTGTAAGAACTATAAGGGAAAAAAAGAAATAATCGGGCCCGATCAGTTGGTTCAGAGGCTTCTCAGGCGCTCATAGCCGGTGTGTAGAAATTCCAAAACCCTGGCTTCAGGGCTTATCAGAAAGATTCTCCCTCTAAATTCCACGGTCTCAGCAATTGAAATGGCCAAGGAAGCACAAATTTTACGCCCATGGTTTCTGGATTTGGTGCCCTTATTGGTGGTTCTATTGATAGCTGCTCATGTCTTCGCTTTGGCAAGTCTTCCCTTGTCAGATGTAACCATTTCTTTATTCTCTGCGGAGTTGACATTTGATTCATCGTATTTGCTTGTTATAGGTGTACTGGATCTTCAGATTAGCTACTGACAAGCAACCCCAAAGAAGAAAGGCAAACTAAGGTACATCTTGTTGCAAATTTGAGAAATATTAAGTTCGTGCACATTTTGTTTTAATTCGTTATCGGTCACTGGTTTCATGATATTTGACGAATTATGGTTAATGGCAAGTCTGCTGCAACGAATCTTGTATATAAGATCTAGAAATGCTATCTGTATGCTTCTCGATCCAACGAATTTTCGATTCAGAGGTTTGATCTGGTTTCCCAGTGCTAGGAGGGTTGCATTTATGGTGTACTATAGAGTAGTCTGTGGGTTCCCAATTCGCATTAGTATGGTCTTTGTAACCTTGTATTGGACCAGTTTTCAATTTCTGATTTTGGAGGTTTGATCTGATTTCTCAGCGCTAGGAGGGTTCCATTGTGTGTATTACGAGTAGTCAGTGGATTCTAAAGTCCTTGTAGTATGATATTTTTTGATCTTGCATTGGACAAGTTTTCAATGTCCGAGGTTTGATCTGGTTTTCCTGAGCTAGGAGGGTTGCATTGTGGTGTATTATACAGTAGTCTTGGGTGCAAAAGTCTTTTTAACATGATATTGGTGATCTTTTACTGTCTCAATTGCCTTTGCCTTAAAGTACCTAGGAGTTTAAGGTTAATCACAAGTATGATGTCTGTCTTGATTCATCAAATAATAGTGTTTCTCCGGAAATATGTTGACTTATATTTTATTATGGCCTAATACTTAAATAGAATATGGAAATGGTAGCCAAAACTGTATATTCTCACTGATGGTTATCATTGAGTATGAGCTTTAGTGATGTACTATGATTGTTGGGGAAAATTTGATATCTGCCATAGTTGATGTTAATAGTTTTACATTGAGCATATCCTCTTTTTTTCTCTAACAAAAGCTAACAATCGAGTATTTAAGTTGATTTAATGACTTTTTGTGAGACAATGGTTTTATCTTTCTGATTTCAAGACAAAATGTAGTAATATAATCCAGTTAGAATGAACTTTATTTTTACTTTCTTACTAAATTTTTTATTTGCAAGTACATGGGGACTTGCGGAACTGGGGAAGATGTAGAAAATGTGAGAAGCTGCTTGTAAAGTAGACTATGCATACACATTGATTCCCCATTTAAAGAGGGTATGATGATAAAAAGAGTGAACTTTTTGGTCTTAATTGCTTCCACTGCTTGATGCAGTTATTATATAGATTTTAAGCTTTGATATTCCTTTGTTTGATTTGTCCTCGGTGGTTGTATTCGTGGGTACTCCTAGTTTCCCCCCTTTGTTCATTCTCAAGGAAAACAAACTAAATGTTATCCTTTTTCTTTCACAGGAGGATCCTAATGCTGGGTTTGACTCTATATTGAGACATGTTTATAAAATGATTACAGGAAGTTTCTGTGCATCCATCATTTGCCATTTCATTGAACCTTAGATTTGTTTGTATTCCTTGATTGTACGTTGTTCTACGAAATGTTCTCGACTTTACTTTTATGCTTTCCCTCGTGTGTAGGGTGTGTCGTGTAATAGGGTTGATGTTCCTTCTTCCATTAGCCAGGACAAGGGACATATCTGTTGGATATGCATCCTACCATTCACGTTTTGCAATTACCTTCAACAACAGCCTGATTACACTTCAATAATCCTCATGGTTATGGATTCGTTTATTGTTATCTGAGTGATCTTGTGTGATTGAATGTGCAATTGTGCATCATGTGTTATTGGTTTTGCACTATATGTAGGGTAAGCATTCAGTCGATCTCAAAACCATCGGATCGTATAAGCCAGAGCTGAAATAGCCGAATCATTTGTTTTTGGTCTGGTTCAGCCGGTTTGTTGGCGCAATCACTAATGTAATCTAGTAAACAATTTACTGGGGGTAATTCCCATCGTCACTGAAAATCTTGTTATACAAAACAATCAAGCAACATGTTGAAGTCCAAGAAAAGTCACCATCAAGACCAGACGACTTTGCTAGAAAGAATTCAAAACCACCGAGGTTGATGGACGAACAAATTGGTCACGAATGTGACCAGACCGACGATAAATGGCCATAAACCGGACATCCCAAACACGAGATATAAATACTCAACTGTGACACTCAACATCTACCTACACCTTCTGCCTCCCCAGTCTTCAACTATTCCACTTTCTTCAGAATGCATTTTCAAGCATGAACTCCGACGCCTCCAAAACTTATTCACATGTTGCATACTACAAGCTCGGTTCATCGATCTCCACCAGACATCTCAAAACTCAATGTATCAAACAAAGAAGACATCAAAAAATGCCAAACAAGCATTGTGCTTAAGAATGAGAAGTTTTAGGCAGAGGTAGAGTTAAAAAGAGTTGTACTTATAGTTATAAGAATTTCGGTATGAATTTTTGTTGTTGTTATATATCGAATTTATAAAAAATTCGGTTTATAAAAAAAATTGACACCGAAATTGTTATAACTTTTGTAACAATTTCAATACTGTTTTTTTTATAAAAAAAAAAACGCTTAAGAATAGGCAGAGCTTTATCAAACAAATCTGCCAAACTTGATCAAACTTACAAATAACTAAGACCAACATAACCATGCTTGACAAATGACAATCAGCAGATTCACAGCCTTAATCAACAAGCCTAAATTCATGGCCAAAACAGTAAATAAAACCCCAAATAAATGCAATCATCGCCATTAAAGACCAGGAAGCAAACATGGGAAGCAACGATATACAGCACAAAACAAGCCATAAGTATCTCAATTTCATGAACTCCACCCATTTATTTAACCTTTAACTGTTCGGAGTTAAAGTCAAACACTAAACTCTAAAGACAATTTATTTGACAGATTACCATGGTCTTTAGAACTGAAAGGGGAAAACTAAACCGACAATAGAAAGTAGCAGATGGGTTTTTACCATAAACCAAACACACAGGATTCTGATTTCAAGAGACAACGCGGCCGACAATTGGGTACTTAGCCTCGAATTTCTTGACCCAATCGTTGAGGACACCCATCTCCTTCTCGGAGAGGCCATCAAGATTGGCACAAACGTCTTCTTCGTTCTTGCTCATCTTCGCCAGAGCTCTGCTGGCGTCTTTGCCGGCGAAAATGGCGTAGGAGCCACCTGGACCGTAGAAGGAACTGCCTGCGGTGACATCGTAGATCCGGCCGTTGATTGCGACGTAGATGGGCTTGGATGGATCGGATCCGTTGAATTGGAGAAGCTGCTGAGGTGTAAGATCCATTGAAAAGATGCGTAGAAGAAGCTTGGATGGGCGGCGTTTGCCTTGGTTTGGTAATGAATATACTCAAGTTGGATCATGCTGTGACACGTGTCTTGTTTATGATGAAGCTAGATTAATTAATTAATTAATTAAAATATTTATATCAGAGAAAAATAATTTTGATTTCACTTATAGGATATTAAATTTAATAATTATTTGTTTGCGCTAAAAGTGCAAAATAACTATTAAAAATGTATTATACTTTTAAACAATCGAACTTTAGAGAGACATTAAAATCATTTGAATGTAGCATATTCGAGTGTATAAAATTTAAAAATATTATAAATAAATAATTGACTTAACCGATTTTTATTCAGAGGGTATTATACTATTTACTAATATAAGAATAAATGATGATGGCAACAAAAACGAGAATAAAATGTAAAATTGTATTATTACGCAATCATCAAATTTCGATACAACATGAGAATGAATGATATAAGAATGGCAATAAAAATCAGAAGAAAATGTGTCTCTTTCAAGCAACTATAGAGATAGGAACTCGATTCAAAAACGGGCAGTAAGGTTTACATCTGACAGCACCGAGTATATCTTAACCTAACACAATGTTTCATTGAAGACAACACAAACTTAAACCATAACCTGCTTTTACACGCTAATCGATCTTCACGGATGAGTAGATAAGTCTGGTGAACCAAAAGCAGGCATAGAATCCGATGGTGCCGGTTAGCACGAAAAATGCATACGAAGCGATCAACATGTACCCAAAGTATAGGAGCCCCGAAACCAGCTTAGTAATCTCGAGCTTTGTGAAGAAGTAGAATGTAGCATATAGGAAGAGGTACAAAGCAGAGGAACCAGATGTGAGATATGACCTCCACCACCATAGATAATCCTCACTGCATAACTGGAAGTAGCAAAGCACGATGGTTATTTCAGCACAAGTGATAAGGAGGATAATGAATACCAAGAACAGGAAACCGAAGATGTAGTAGAACTGGTTCAGCCAGATTGAGGTAAGAATGAAGAACAGCTCGATGAAAACAGCTCCGAATGGAAGTATTCCTCCGATAAGAACAGAGAAAGTTGGGTTCATATACCAAGCTTGTTCCGGGATTTGCCTAGGGATTTTGTTCGTCTTCACAGGATCCTCGATTGCTGGCTTCTTGAACCCGACATAACCACCCACAAAAACAAGGGGAACTGAAATTCCAAACCACATGAGGACTAGAGCAAACATTGTGCCAAATGGCACAGCCCCAGAAGACTTCTGGTCCCATATGAGAGCATTTAAGACAAAGAAGATGGCAAAGACAATGCCTGGGAACATGCATGCAGTCCTGAAAGCTACTTTCTTCCACTCTGCTCCTTTAAACATTTTGTATAGACGGGCAGAGGCATAGCCAGCAAAAATGCCCATGAAGACCCAAAGTAATAGCATAGCTGTCATAAGACCACCTCGGTTCGAAGGGGAAAGGAACCCAAAAACAGCAAAGATCATGGTAACGAGTACCATGCCCAAAAACTGAACACCAGTGCCAACATATACACACAGTAGATCAGAATTAGATGGAGGCCTGAAAACATCTCCATGGACAAGCTTCCATCCCGTCTCCTCTTGGGCTTCCTCCAGAGTCTCTAGTTCGTTATACCGAGATATATCACGGTAAAGTGTCCTTAGCATGATCATAGCTACCATACCCGAAAGGAAGAGAACGATCATCAAAGAATTGACAATTGAGAACCAGTGTATTTGGTCATCATTCATTAAAAGATATGCATCCCATCTAGATGCCCACTTCACATCACTTTCCTGAAAGCCGCACAGGAAAATTTAAGAATATTAGCATCTCATAAGTGACTGATGCTAGCCTTACATCAAGAAAGGGATAAACAATAGAGAAGTTCACAAAGGAATATCACCTTTAAGGGTTCAGCTCATGGTTTACACAGAAAAATTGAACATTGCAATTGTCAACACTAAAAACTATTTAGAGTTCTTACCTGGTATTCAACGTCATAAGTGAATATTATCTCATTGTTTGCTTCAACTTCTTGAGGAGTGTTAGAATTAACAACTGTGCGCTTATTATGGGGATCACATGTTGTCAAACGCGTTTTTTCATTCCATGTCCCTTCATATTCATGTTTAATACTGCATTGGTTTAGAACATAAAGAAAATGCATCAAAACTTGTTACTAGAATCTCAGCCACAGAAACCTAGAATTAAAAATATTAGAATACACTAGAATTCAAATGACTAACCTGTATGGTTTAACCTCAAATCCCACAATTCTAGCAGATTCAGTTTGTGGATCCCTATGATACTTAACAGTAAATGCTAAATGGTTGTGAATGAAGTATTTTTCTTCCTTGCTCTGTATGAAATAAGAAAACATAAGCATACAGAAACATAGTAGCAAATACATCCACAACAAGGAAATTTTTGCCTTTAATAGATAGAATGTTACCCCAGTATATTGGCCTTTGAGCCCGACATGGTAGCCGAGCTGATAAACAACAGAAGAATCCTGATCTAACCTTCTAATGGGAACAACAAGGGGAAGGTTATCCAATATCCTGTCAAGCGAGTCACAAATTAATTAGAAAGAGAACCTAGGAACTAGTTATTAAAAGATTGGAAGATGAATTCCATGTCAGAATAAACAAATAACATACATATTGACTCGATATTCATCGCCAATCTTTTCCTTAAACTGTTTTGCAGTTTTAGCATCAAGAGTTATACGGCAAAGAACAGTACACATTTGTGGCTCTCGCATTTTAAACTGCATTGAAGTCCATGGGTTAATGGTCGTAAAACACACTATCAGCCTAAATCATCAGAAAAACTAAAACTGACCACATAAGGAGAGTTCTCAATTCTGTCACCGCGAAGCACTTCTCCAAGATTCTCCGCGCTGTCAACTATCTTTTGGGGTGGACAGAAAGGAAGCGAATAGTACGAGTAAGGAAGTTGAGTCTTTATAGACGTCAATTTGTTCACCTTCACCTTCAAAGAATCTCCCTGCAAATCCCAATAAAAGAATCAAAGCTAAAGTGGTTTAATAAAAGTCATCAATTAGGCATGTATGATCAGCACTATGTAACCAATCGCCATAAAGATCAAGTATGCTTCGGTGCTTCCATTAAAACATAACGTAAATTAGATCACTTTCCAATAAAATTACTAAATTCTAAGCAATAATTATTCTAGGTAGCATTGAAGAACATGATCAGTATGAAGTACAATTACATTTACAGATGCCTTCAATAAAAGCCAAAAAGGTAATAAAACTACAGTAGTTAAATCAGGGCACGCTCAAACGTTTCCAAATAAAATAACAAAACAGGAAACAAAATCATCAAGCAAAAAATGAAGTTAACTTGTTCTAATGAAAAAAAAACAGCTGAATCTGAGAAGCTATTTCCATTTCCAACGTAGAAAACTTTCATTAATTTCCCTTCGTAAGGATCCTATACGAATTCCATTAATCAATTCAATTTAAATAGATCAGGCATAAAAAGGCAATAAACAGAGTGAAAACAAAGAGAACTCGGAGGTCTACCTTCTGGAAATCCTCGGGAGCAACACCGGGGAGGTAGAAGCAGTGAGAGCCGTTGATCAAAAAGAGGAAGAGCAGCAGCCATACGATGCCGTTGGTCGATCTGTTGATAGATCTGGATCGAGACTCCATTTTCACGGTGGAGGAACTCTCTCGTTGAGAAAGGAGATGGAGAAATGAGATCTGGAACAGGAAAATAGAATATTTATTTATCTAATGTTTAATTACCTTTATGCCCCCTTTGAGTTTGATTTTTCTTATTCATCACGTGTCACGATATATGGTATCTGTTGGCGAGTCTATTCGCAATCGACCGACGACCGTCATTGGTTATGGTTCGAAATTAGTCCCATTGGTATAATTTATTTCTCTTTGATTTTATTTCTAGGTTCATCGGTGGATTCGGATCTTACCTAAACCCAAAATTAACGGGTTTGTAGATTATTAAGAAAACCCACTTTTTTCCGGGTCATGTAGGTGAAGATTTTGTGAAGGTTGTGCACTATGTAAGCAAATAATTCAGTTCCATTATTAGTTTTTGAAAAAAATAAGAGTTAGGTCGGTTTTAGGAGAAAAAATATTTTTTTTTGTTTAAAAAATAATTTTTAGTTTTCTAAAAATATTGCAGACCCTAATTTCAACTCAAATAATATGCCCTCGATTTCAACCCCACCGACGAGGCTAAAGTAAGGCGATTACGCAAATTCTTATAAAAATAGTACGAATTTGTGTGATTTCTTCTTATTTTAGCCCGCCCCCACCCTAAAACTTCCCTAGCTTTGGTACCCAAGATAGCAATAGCGTCAAGGCCTCTTCCAAAGGCAACATGAAGTACAAAACTTGGGAAAGCACCTTATAACCAGATGAGTGTGGCTTTTTTCCGGAAGCAAGACAAATGACGACGCAACGTCAGCGAAATCATCAACAATTTAGCAGGAACCACTTGTTCATACAGTGCGTAGAGAGCGCAGTAGCAGACCAGACATTCTTTGGCTTGATTGCATTCACTGAAATTGTGTGTTCCTTGTATTGCCGACCGGATTCATTGTTGGCGAATACTGCTAGGCATGATTGTATTCTTAACTGCAACTTGCTGCTAAGGCTTCGGCAAACACTCTTGACGAAAAACAAAACAGTAACAAAGATTTTCATGCATACACACAAATGTAAAGAAACCTTATATAATAAATGCATACATAACCAAACCATTGTACCTCTTAAGCACCTATAGACAAGGGTGAATCTACTATTGTATACAAAACCAAAAGATAAGGCACCAATTGACAAGGGTGAATCTACTATTGTACCTCTTAGGTCACGTAACAAGAATAGAAGGAAAATTTTCCCTAGAAGAACGACCTCACTCCTACTTAGTTTTCTTTCTCAATTCATTCGAGCTCTTCAAACTACATCTTCTCTCTCCTGCAACTCACATACAATTGTATTTATCGTCCGTCAGTAAACTACCAAATTTAAACTTCTTGATCCACCCTAGCTATAGGGAAGTCCTTTATTTTGCTTCATGGAATGGAAGCAAACATTTCCAAGCAGCTCCTGGCCCAGAAATTCAAGCCGGTCGACAAAGTGAAGCGGGACTTATAATGACTTTAAAGCTCATAACACTTGGAGCTATTGTGAAAAAGCTACCACCTAATAGTGAAAAGACATCTCAAATTCACAAATTGATCTGCCACTACCATTTTTCTGAAGACATTAAGGTTTGGAAAATGGTTCCAAGCAACAGAATGCTTTGATATCGACAGTTCCGTATATTATGAACATGGTCCTAACATGTATCATGGCCTTAGAAAATTAAGCATGTGGAGGAATTAATCTAATTACATTTTGCAAGGTCAATCAGAATTAGCCTAAAACACAGCTGAGTTTGGCCGGTACTCAACTCATCATAAGGGATTTGCAGAAAGAGATCACTAATTATTTGTATTATTAAACGCAACAGGAAGAACCAAAAACATATAATTAAGTTACCTATTAAGGAACAATAGAGATTCTGAAACAGGAAGCACAGCACCTCGTAGTCACATGCACATCCATGTGGCACACACATATGCTGATTCAAACAAATTGATCATAGATTCATGTAATTGATCTCTGACAATATTAAAAACTTGAAATAAATTAACCATAACAGATGCTAGAGTTATAAGAGTTAAGGTTATAGGAGAGGATCTGTCATAAGTGCAATGCCTCGAGATTTATACAAGCAATCACATCCCGAAACCTGAATCAATATCATACATACTTGATATAAGGTTAATGTCTGAAATTTTCAGAAAGATGAGGCTTATTCATTTCCACTTATCCCTTCCTTCACTCAACAAAGACGATGAAAGAAGTCACATTCATTGTTGGGGAAAAGGATCAACTGATCTGTTGCCTGGGGTAATGTTGTTCTGACAAAACATACATCCTGCAAAAGCCGAAAACTAACTGCATATAGTTAAATCAATATGCTTGCTGTGTCATCATCTTTAATTCAGAAATTATATGGATGATATGGTGGCTAATGCTGAATATTTAAACAAATGCAAACCCTAGTTGATGACAAGATGACCTTGTATCATTTCGTTATTCAAGTATTTACAGTACAAAATTAAATTGAAGCATTTAGTTACGCAATCGCATCAACTCCAAGCTTCATCAATAAACAAATAACAGCACACACAGCTTCCCTCTGCAGGTACAAAGAAGAAATTTGCACTTGTCCCGAATACCAACCGGTTGCATCGAACAAAATGATTAACATATACTTATATATGAAGTTGTAAATTTATAGAAATACAAGTTAATTTGTAATTTTTTTTTCATATTCATTGCGGATTTATAGCGGTAAGTAAGAGAGGTATTGAAGGAGTTCCACAACCTTTGGACAAAATCAAACAAAGAAGTGAGGAATTTCGTAATTCATTTATCTCGACACCAAAATTTTGAATTCAGAAATCCGCACACGAAGGATGCGAACAGGACAAAATAAACCAGTATTAGTTCCACACTCAACAAATTACAAGAACATCTATGATGAGAAAGCAAAATGTATGATACAAGAAACAACAAATTACAGTGCTGTCGGCATATTAAGTTGCTTTTGACACAACAAGAACTAAGTACTGAATAGATGCAAGTTCTTCATAAAACAAGATCAGACTTTCCAAATAGATACCAAATAGATTGTAGTGTTACCTATGAACAAACCAAGCCCGAAACAGCATTACGAAACTCAGAAATCAGTGTCTCCTTGCAAAAGGAACATGAAAGGCAAGCCGTTTTAAAAACAAACAACATTTGACAGTAATAAGGGTAGGGTTAGATTTTAGAATTGAACTAAAGAATAGAAAGCTTCATTTGCAATGAGAGTACAAGCAACCTAGTACTGCTGGATTCAAACTCCACGCAATACAAACTTCTAGGAGATATACGGAATATGATTGCATGCGTGGGAGTAGAATAAAGTAAAAGATGGAGAAGATAATACAAAAAATAAGCAAATTTCCAGGGGAAATAAGAGGGTTTAGTTAGGGGGGCACCATTCTAGCTACTAATAGGCCATTTATAACGAGAATGGTCCCATGCTAATCCATCGTTTTGCCCTAAATCTGCACAGTAATCTTGTGTACCTCAACATCAAAAGCCACGCTTTGAATCCGTTAATTGTATTTTTTAAAAAATTAAGAAACATAAATTAATCATATTGAGAAAGAGTTAAATAGGTATAGAAAACAACCAAAAGATACAGTCAAATCATCCATCTTCACTGGCGCCTGCAGTCAAATTGAACTGGTCCGAGACAATTACAAGGGAGACAACAAATGGGAGAGTAAATGGAACAAAAACAGGCCGAAAATAGACCAGAAGGTCAAATTCCGGCAGCAGACCGGAAGTTGACAGAAGTAGAAGTGAGCACACAAAAGCAATAGGATAGCCTTATACAAGTGCCTCTGTGTGCTCACTCTCTTCTGTCAAATTCCATGCCCCAAAGAATGAGAATTTGAGAACACAAAGATGGTAAGGAGATGAAGAACAAAATAATAAAAAATGAGAGGTAACGGGTTTGCCATATAAGGAAACAAGCAAACCACACAGTAAAACACTTACCAAAAGGAAAAGGGTTGGATCTGAAAACCCGCCGACACCCATTTACGGGAAAAAAAGTACCATTAGCTAGGGAAATGGTTCAGATATGTTTTAGGGTTTTTATTCCTTCCAGTGTACAGAAACCAAACCCGGTAAGAATCATGAGGATGAAAATGGAAGAACCCTACACCCAACATTCAAACAACAAGAAAAGGGGGAAAACCCATCTCCCTTTTTCTGTTCACCATCATCCACCACCACCAGTAAATTTCACTCATCTTTCAATGTCTCTTTCTATCATGCAACACGTACAGGTGTCGGTGATACATGTCCAAGTGTCTTTGACGCTGGTCTTTTCCATTCACAGAACAACAAATCCAATAGTATTGTTGATGTAGTGACGCAACAACAACAAAAACTCAAAACCAACACATGTATAATAAGTAAAACTCCAATGACAAAAGAGAGATAAGAGTCTAGGAACAACCGAGAAGACTGAAGGAGAAACAAGAAGTAAGACACTCCCCACTGCATATATATAGAACAGAGCAGACTTGGTTCTAAATCACTCGGGGGGAGAAGAAGTAGAATCGCCGATTCACTTGTGTGTCGGAAATTTATTGGCTGGTTGACCGTGAGATACATTTTCTTTTGAGTTGATTGAGAATCAATACGAACCGTTGGATGGAAGGGGACCAACGCTTCTCGGGAACTGGGCTGATTGGACTGCGTTATTTGAGGGGACGAAGTTGGCCTGCTTCGGCTTGAGATTAGTACAAACCGCCATTATGGACCAATCAGATCCTTTGCTTTCTAAGGGTTTAAATGTCTTATTATCTAAAAACTATAACGTGTCAATCTCTGATTTGCTCCTCCTTTATGAGGTCTTTAATTAGGGTTTAAAAAACAAATCAGCGGGTTCGTTTAATTGAGTTAATTTTTTTATTTTAAAAATAACTCTTTAATAACAATTATAATTTTAAATTTATAAATATATAAATTTCATTTTTGTGATGGACCTTGAACATGCGTCGGCGATGAACTTGATTGACGGTGTAGCCTTTAGCATTTAGCCTTCTGAACACGTTGTAAGCCAAGTAGCAATCCCTTTTTCAAATGCGAACGACCACCTTAGTGGGGAGCAACCAGATGGTCCAGGTCGGGATTGCGGACAGACTCAAAAAAGTTGGAGATATCGAATTAGTAAGGAAACGACAACAAGAATACTATAATTGTACTATAGACGTAGGTGGTGGGAAAACCACAGGTTCGTTACTGAATTTAATTAAATAATTTTTAAATCATTAATTAGAAATTTTAATTTAAATAAAAATTTATCTATCATAAATCATAATAACTGTAATATATGAGTGAGAATATGTTGAGAGAATGTGGTAATGGGAAATGCAAATTATGTGATACGATTCAATCGAATACTGAATAAAGTAATTAAATATAATTTTATTAATTCGATTCGATTTGATGTTGCTCTTTTTAGATTGTTTTTTCTAGGGATCATTAGTTTGAACTTTTCTTTTACATAAGTTCAATTTTTTGTGATATAATTCGAATATTCAACTTGATCGACAACTTTAATATCACAGATCTTCATAAATAATTTGTATGTAATTGTTGAACTCGAACTCGACATTGTCACACACCAATAAGCTGTAGGTATTAGATGATATAGTATAATATATATAATTAAATATCTATAATTATATGAAATTGTATAATATATATACCACATATAGTTGTAAAAAGTTGTTTAAATTGAGACAAATTACAATCATATTAGTATAAATATCTATAATTAAATTCAAATATAAATTTAAATAACTAAATTCGACTTAAATTTTAAAAATTTTAACCACCTAAAAAATCAAATAAAAATTAAATTATAAAATATAATTTATAAACAAATAACTCAAAAATTTTAATTCTATTTAATGCTCACTAAGTACAACACAAAATATTTTTTAATTTTAATAATAAAATAAATATACAAAGTTGGCAGCACGATCTGTGAACAAGGGGAAGAGCAATAATTAATAACACTAACAAACTTGATTTATTTATTATCATTCAATCATATAACTAAAGTCACGAAAAAAAATGACTCAGCAAAGTTAAAATAATAATAATAATAATAATAATAATAATAATAATTTCCATATCAATGAATGCTTAAAATTATTAATTTTCTTAAAGAAAATATATGATAAACCAATTAAGGACATTAAAATATTAGAATGATTATATCCCAAATTTTCATCATAATAGAGGGACTAAAACTAAAATTAAACCATTTATTTATGTGTTTAAAAATCAAGTATACGATAAAATTTTTGTGGGCCGAAAACAAGTCTTGTACCGTCTCTCGTGGGCGTTTTGGGCCATAGAGGCGGCGACACGTTTCCGTGGCCTTGTTAACCATTGCCCTTTCAGAGTCTTTAAGAACGCACCGCAATGACTCGGACCTCGTCCGCGTTTCCGCTCCTTTCCTTTCTCCTTCCGATTCTTTGACCGAAAATATCAAATTCACGCCTCTATCAGCACGCGCAAAGCTCCGAGATCTGGTATTTACAAGACCCGATTCCACAAATCAAAGGTCAGATCTGCTATCCTTTCATCTGTTCTTGTTTCCAGGGTTTTATTTCGAACACCAAAACTTCAAATCATCTGACTGTTCTTTTGCTTTACTTTTTCTCTCCCTTTTTGTTTTTCAGATCTGATTCCGACGTTGAAAACGCTGCCGGTTGGGGGACCTAAACTTTAAAGCCTTTCGCCTTTGAGGTTTGGGGGTTTGGATGTTGCTTATGTTTTGTTCACAGATCTGGATTTGGTATTGTTTCTCGCTTTGATTTGGTCTGCTGGAAATGTCGGATTTGCCCAAACTTGATTCAGTTCATATTCGGGAAGTTTGGAACGATAACCTAGAAGAAGAGTTTGCTCTGATCCGTGAAATTGTTGATAAATTCAATTATGTGGCTATGGATACGGAGTTCCCGGGTGTTGTTCTACGCCCAGTGGGAACTTTCAAGAATATAAACGATTACAACTACCAAACATTGAAGGATAATGTGGATATGTTGAAATTGATCCAATTGGGTCTCACTTTTTCTGATGAGCACGGGAATCTGCCAACTTGTGGAACTGATAACTTTTGCATTTGGCAATTCAATTTCCGTGAGTTTAATTTAAGCGAAGATATATTCGCTAGTGATTCAATTGAGTTGTTGCGCCAGTGCGGTATTGATTTCGAGAAGAATAACGAGAAAGGTATTGATGCGAAGCGGTTTGGTGAGCTCTTGATGTCATCCGGGGTCGTGCTGAATGATGGTGTGAATTGGGTTACCTTTCATAGTGGATATGACTTTGGGTATTTGCTTAAGCTGTTAACATGCAGGAGTTTGCCTGATAGTCAAGCCGGGTTCTTTGATCTGATCAATATATATTTTCCGGTGGTATATGATATTAAGCATATGATGAAGTTTTGCAACAGCCTTCACGGTGGGTTGAACAAGCTTGCCGAATTGTTGGAAGTGGAAAGAGTTGGTGTGTGTCATCAAGCCGGCTCGGATAGCTTGCTCACAGCTTGTACGTTTAGGAAGTTGAGAGAGAACTTTTTCAACGGCTCCACAGAGAAATATGCAGGTGTATTGTATGGCCTAGGTGTCCAGAATGGACAGACTAATTAGAAGGGGAAAAATGTTGATGGATGTAGACTACATGAGTTTAAGAGTTACGGTTTTCTTTGTATACTTTGGAAGAAAGGGATTGTTGATTTAGCTTGTGACTTTGTCTCCTTTGGTTGCATTGTAGCTGATACCTTAACTGGTTCTCCAGTTGAAGTCCAGTGTAAATTATGAAGTTAGTGCTTCTATATTTTCAATAATAATTATAATATTTTGCATCTTATTGACCATTCTTTTTTCATGGCCTGATGGCTATTATTAGCATTAAATTTTGTTTCTGTTTATTGCCTGTGCTCATTCTTATAATTCTTGCAGTTGTTCATTTGAGCCACCAGAAAAAGAAGTTTTGGTTTAGGTCTGGTTATATTTGAATTATCATACAACTTATTTTTATTTAGCAGAATGTAGCGTCTCATCTGTGCATTGAATTTGTTGGTCCTATTATCTTAGTATGAGCATAAGAAACTAGTTTATCTTCTGTCCATAGCTATGTAAAACTCGGGATGCCTCTCTGTCTGAGGAAGTGTATCTTCAACAATTGGAAATGGCTAGTTTGTGGAGACTTAGGAATTGAATTGAAATTCATGCACCGAGATGGGGGAATGATGGATGAGCTTGTGTTGCTGCCTGAGTTCAGCTATGGTCAAGTAGATGCTCTCTGAGCAAAAGCTTGATGTCCATCCTGGGAATGAAAGAAGGATAACCGCTTGAGATGTGCTCAACTAGAGAACTAGAATACTTGAGCTGGTTTCATGTAATACAGGCTTTGTTGAGCTGGTTCTGCACCTTCTGGTAGGTTAAGCGAACCGAAATCTACTTAAAAGGTAAAACTTGCTAGTCCTTTACCGTATCAGTATGCATCATGCACAATACAAGTTAGAAAAAGCTCAAGACCAGATCGGAATGCATGATGATTCTTGCATTATTGGCTCTGTCGCATTTAATACAATAGGGTACGTGAATTGAAAGCCTGCATACAAGGAAAGGCTTGTGTTGCAAGGCCTCCACTGGATCGGGAAGGTGTTCATGGACATCCCGTCCGACAGACGTGAGTTCTTGCGACATGTTTATCCAATATTTGAATGTGGTTTGCAGCCTGTGTATGTTTTATCC